>JAQFXW010002734.1:0-12698 GCA_034693945.1 Dendrobaena attemsi
GGGGTGCCCTCCAGCAAAAAGTGTACCTTCGTCGTAAATTTGCAACAATAGAACAGCTGAAATTGGCCATTGTTGAAAAGTGGCAAAATTTGTCTCAACGGTTTATAAATAGGAGCATTGAAAAAATTTCTTATTTCTTATACGAGGGGACCCACTTTTTTGGCGCCACCCTGTATATAGCTTACTAAGCTTAATACGTTCGTCATTCGGTTCCTCCAAGCTGAGTTACATCTTAAGCTGTTCTCCATGCAATGATCATCGCTCTCTGGAACACTGGATGCGTCGATGCGGTCGGGCTTGGAGACGATCGTAAACTGTTCATTAAATGATTTCCAATGGCCTCAAGCTGCACTCCCAATCAGAGATGGTGTTGTCTTGGCATTCGCTGAATCGCATCGTTGGCTTCATCAGCTTTCTTAGCCTCAGCGGCATTGACTCTAATAATTATGTCAAGAATTTTTTAACCCCCTCGGATAAAGAAAATGCGAATTTCTCTCAATGTAAAATTAAGGATAAATCTGTGCAAAAATACGCTCAATCCAATTTTTGACTGTTAGTGGCTACACTTAGAATTCTACCGGAGTAATTTTATATAACAATTTGCTCAATAGAGTTTCAAAATTTCTATCAGCTTGTGAAGCCCAAATATTGTTGTAGCCTATTTAATTGAAAAATAACAACATTTAATTTAGTTTATTGTTGACGTCAATTTTCATTTAACCCTCCGCTGTCAACAATTCGTCAACTTTTACCTCTCCTCCAATTTTTTACGTATTTAATGGACGACCCTAATCGATTGTAGGACCTACTTCTTTTGCAGGATGTCTGACTTTTGGAAGAGAAAGATGAGAAAGTATTTTTCCACATTTGACTTCGACAACGATGGAATCATATCAAAGGACGACTTCCGCGGAATGGCTATTAACTTTGCAAAGTTCGGAAAAGCAGACGAACAGAAGACGGAACATATTAAAACTAATTTTGAAAACGTGAGCTCCTGACGATTAATTAAAGTTTGATTCAAACATTGGTTGACTAAATAGCCTTTTATTGTCAAGACCTGAAGCCTCAAGACCAAGACCTTGAACATGAAGACCAAGTCCAAGACTTTTATTACCGAGACCAGACCAAGACTAAGACATTTAGTCTCAAGACCAAGACCAAGACTTTGAACTTCAAGACCAAGACTTTGAACTTCAAGACTAAGATCAAGACTGTTAGTCTCAAGACCATTCAATACTTTCGAAATCACTCGTACATACACCTGATAAATCCATTTGATGTCGGTGTTTTAATTAAAAATAAAACAATAAATTCTTTCGAATAAAGCAAAAACAGACTCCAGCAAAAATTATTTCTCCGAGTCAGTCACGTGAAATGCAGCCTATTTCTGTTGCATTTTATAAACACCAAATCACTCAGCATTTTTTATCAAAATATTCTGTGTGGCCTCATGCAAATCCCACCACGAGAAAAAGGAAAAAACATTCTGCAGGAGCAGAATTCGCTGATATAGGCCTACACAGATGCACAAGTCGTGACTTTTAAATCCTCCCATAATTGGTTTCTCATTCTCGCATAATTGGTTTCTCATTATTATTATAATATTTTACGACTTCGAATTCATTGAACATCTGGGGAAGAATAGCAAGAACTAGAATAAGTCTACAAGTAGGCCTATCCAAAACCTAACAGTAATTTGAACTTCATAGAACTGCAAGTCATTACTGAATGTTATAGTGACCTGAATAATAAGTAAGCAGGCTAAGTAATCATGTATTGCTGTTTTCATTGACTTTCAAGAAGTCTTAGTCTTTGTCTTCAAATAGCGAGACGAAGACTGTAACAGTTGGCCTCAAGACCAAGAGAAAGGTCAAGACTTTGTGCGTCAAGACCCAGACCAATACCAAGATTTTAACAACGAACTCGAGTGTACTCGAATTCAAGAATTTAAGACTGAGGACAACAAGACTGACTATAAAGTCTACAATATTATTTAAAAAAAATTCATTTGCTATTAGGCATACTTTCAGTATGTTCGGGACTTTTTATTTACATACACATTAAATAACTATCCTACGCACCACTATCACTACTGCTACTACTACAGTACTGTTATACAACATACTGTTAAAAGTGTAACATCTTTGTAGTCATATTATTCATTTTGACAAAGTGAAATCCTTAAGTTTGCTATTGCAATTGCTACATAATTAGAGCTTATACCACCATTAGGCAGTCTTGTTGTCATCGGTCTTGAAGTATTGAACTCGAGTGCACTCGAGTTCGTTTTAAAAAGTCTTGGTCTTGAAACAAAAAGTCTTGGTCTTGGTCTTGAGGCCAAAGGTCTTGGTCTTGGTCTTGAAACCAAAAGTCTTGGTCTTGGTCTTTAAGTCAAAAATCTTGGGTCTTGATATTTCAAAACCAAGACCAAGACGTTTTGAAAAGTCAATGAAAACAGTAATACATGATCACTTAGCCTACTTACTTGTTATTTGGGTCACTAAATATAATATTTATTAGTGACTTGCAGTTCTATGAAGTTCTAATTATTACTATTAGGTTTTGGATACTTGTAGACTTATTCTAGCTCTTGCGTTTTTGCCCGGATGTTCAGTAAATTCAAAGTCGTTAAATCTTATAATATAATTAGAAATCAAATATATGGGAGAATTTAAAAGAGGCGACTTGTGCACCTTTGTTTACCAGCGACTTCTCACTTCTGCATCTGCAGAGTGCTTTTTCTTTATTTCTCATGAATAGTGAGACTTTTATGAGGCCACACAGAATGTCTTCGTAAAATATGCTGAGTGATTTGGTATGTATAAAATGCAACAGAAATACTGTTTTTCATGTGACAGACTTTGAGAAATAACTATTGTTGGAATCTGTTTCGCTTTATTCGAAAGAAATTATTGTTTTATTTTTCGTTAAAACACCCTCATAAAAGTTTTTTCTCATGTGTATGTACGAGTAATCCAAAAGTCTTGAATGGTCTTGAGATTAAGAGTCTTGGTCTTGGTCTTGAGAATAAAAGTCTTGGCTTTGATTCAAGGTTCTTGGTCTTGAGGTTTCAGGTCATGACAACAAGACTGCCACTATGCCCATTATTAGTAATTCCAACACTTTAATGAACGAGATAGGGCATATACATGTATAATAATTATATGTATATATATAAGCCTATATACAGCAAAGAACTCTACTATAATAAAGATTGCAAGAGAATGCTGTCGCTTTCACTCATGTTGCACACTTTCATCAATATTCAAGTTAGCTGAGCGTTTGTAATGAGTCATTCTCACTCAACTGCTTAGCAAAGTTTGCGCGATATTCTATTTGCAAGATTCTCTTCTGACAGTCTAGAAGTTGACCTCAAACCACCACGGACTTTCTTCTGACTACCCCATTTGAGTATACACAGCGCTAGCGTCTTAGCTGGCGCCCAGCTATAGGCCTTACAGTGACGCTTAAGAAATGTCGACATTACGATTGCGCTATTTTTGACAATTTTGCTCCAACTAGTAGGCCTAAACTGTTTTGTAACGACTCAGACCTACATAATTTATAGATGTGGGAGATATTTGTGAGGAAGGCTGATGCTGGCTACAAGAACTCACTCAACCTTGACCAGCTCATGATCTCAATCGGGAAGCAGCGCTATGACCCGGAAATGATGAAACTTGTTTCTGTCATGCTACGTGACACTCATGACATGCTGGACGTCAACCGTGACGGCTATCTGCAGCCAGAAGAGTATGAGAAACTACTGACTGGGACCGGAGTGCCGGACCCGTCGTTTGCGAAGGAGGCGTTCAGGGCAATCGATGTCAACGGCGACGGAAAGTTGAGTCTTGAAGAATTCTATAATGCCTTTATCGATTTCTTTTTTTCGGACGACGAAAAAAGTCCCAATGCCTTCTTTTTCGGACCACTAGACGATTAGATCTCTAGGCGGGACGTTCGTTGATTAGATCCCAAGAAATCTGGCTAGACGTCTCCAATTTGACTTTAACAATTTAATGTAGGCTACGTTAATGAGTAATGTCCTCTTGGCGGTAAAGGTAAAGTTTAGCATTAATTATTATTTACGAATAGGACAAGAATTGGAATAAAAGATTAAAATGTCGAAATTAGAGAGGAGCGGGATGAGAAATGAAGTTGTCGATGATTGAACTAGAAGAGGGATGAAGGATGAAAAAATCGGTAGCGTAACCAAAGCCGGGTTAAAATCAATATTATACGCTAAAACGATGAAAATCGCGCATGACTGATGGAAAATGTTGATTATAAAATGGAAGCGGGATGCAAATGAAAAAGTTGATATCAAAATAAAAAGCGGAATGACTGATGATCACGATGAAAATGTTGATTTTTAATTACTGCAAGAAGTCGGAATATTAGGCTAAAATTATATGATGTGCCGACTCCTGTTGAATTTATAATAAATATCGCTAAACGTTTAATTACCTTTAACCCATTGGCTTCTACAATCGACATGTAGTTTACTCGGCTTCTAACGTTCTTCAGAATTTTGTATGGTGTTGTTTTGCTGAGCATGTTCATTGCGATGATTGACTTGTCTTTATTTTGAATGTTAAAATCAGTTCTAGTAATGATAGAAATGACATTTTTAGCAGGTTGTGGGCGTGACTTTAGTTTTGTTCAGGATTTGTTGTTGTTGCGCATTCATTATCGATGATTTATTGAAGTGACGTGTAATAGGGCCTACGTGTTTCTGCCTTGGGGCCGTTAAAGTACATTGTGGCTACTTATTTAACCACTTTTATTGCCTAATTATTGTTATAGTTTGTGACTGACTGCCTATAGTCTCTACTCAGTTTACTGCTTGAAGAATGAGATTGACAATTTATGGAACTCGTACAAGTTTCTACTGTTTGAAGTATTTGGGTAAAATTTGGCAGTTATGCGTAAAATATGAATTGCCTTTCAGTGTGTAAAAAATTGGATTTAAAAGTTCCTAGGCTACGTTTGACCGAAATATTAGCAAAGAAACGTAGGGGTTAGTTAGTTGTACCCAGGTTCATGTTTGGCCAACCCTGCATAGGCCTATACACAGATGGACCAGCTTTCATAAACAATAAACCTCTTAATAACTATTAGTCGATAAATTATTCACTGTGATTGCATACATAACAATTTGAAGATGCCCAACGCACTATATGCCTATACATGTAGGCAGGCATATAGTTTATTTTGCTAAATTTGTCTTAACTCTGCAAATTTGACAGGTATAGACTATGAGAGCTATAGTAGGCCTAATACTATTTTTATGGTTAGTTTTCTGGGTACAGGTTGAAAATTTAATGTATATCAGAAATTACTCAGAATTGTCTCCTTATCAATGATAATATCGATAATAATAAAGATCGATGTTATCGCTCGTCAAAGTTACCAGAATTTCTTTTTTTTAGTGTTCTGCATAAGAAAACCACCAGAATAAATAGTCATTTTTGGCTCATCTAGGCTGGCAATATAAGGGAGATAGTAGGCCTAGAAGAAATCATTATTATGTTCATTAACTAGAAACGTGTTATCTCTTTATATTTATTAAATTTTGCTCTTTATCAATATTTTATTACATTGTGATGTTCCAATAAGAGGTCATAAACAACTATGTCGACAGAATTCATGTTTAATCAATTTATGGAAGTTCTCCATGGGAGGGGGGTTTACTGAATATACGTTTATTTTACAACGCCTTCATAACGAAGACGATTGACGTTTACAATGTCATGAACAATGGTTCTACATGCACAATGTCTTATAATGTCCATTTGATAGTTCTCTTGTGTGGCCTATAGGCCTAAATTAGTATTGTTCATCAGTTGTATAGTTTATGAAACTATATAGCTATATGGGTTGTGGGACGCGGTAGTGTAGTGGTGAAGGTCGCCGCCTTGCAACCGAAGGGTTGCGGGTTCGAATCGCACGCGCCGCGTAAGTATCTTGAGCAAGTCCTTCACTCACAATTGCTCGTGGCGCTTCGGCGTGTAAACTCCGATACACCTCCGGGCTGTAGTTGGGACCGCTTCTGAGTAGTAGGAGACTTGAAGGGCAGTATAGAAATGTGTTCAAAAATAAATAAATAAATAGTGTCTAATAATACGCAAAGACTCAGTCGATGGTCACCAAAACATCCAGGCACTTGCACATAGAGCATGTATGAGCAAGTACACTAGTACAGTTATGGGTAACAGCTTAAAGCCAGAACATAAAGTTTGTAATGAATGAATGGACGAATGAATAACCGACCCTTTACTCTGATTGTTGTTCTGAGGCCAGGCTTCTGTCGGTGGTGGATGACTCGTACGTAACTCTACAACCAGAAAGATCGTGCTACACAACCTGTAAGCAAGATAAAATCAACCACAGTAACCCATCCTTCTCCCTTGTTTTACCATGAAGTCCGTCTTACATTCTCCGGGCCTTTCTGATTGGTCCTCTCTCCCAATATACCAACAAGAAGGGTTAAATATGAAAGTGCATTTTTGAGACAGTTCTGCAGATGATATAATCAGAATACCAATGCTTAGTTTTCTCTTGAAGCAATGTATCTAATTGAAATTACAATTAATTACTCAGCTACAGTTATATATAAAAACAGTAAAATTACAGATTTCTAAACATATTAGAGCAAAATCAGCGTCACTTACCATCTGCTTGTCGAACGTCAGACTGTCGACGTGGTAGCAACGGTTGTCGCACGTTAACACCGCTAGCACAAGAACACAGGACCAATTTAAACACACATTTTCTGTATTTTGGCCATATTAACCAGAGCACAACCAAAGAACTGTAAACTAAGAGCACCAAAACATTACTACAGCATTCACCAACCATAAGCTGATCCGTATTCAACATTCATTGACTACACACTCAAAGTACTGCACAAACTCCACTGTTTGCTGATCCTCTTTCTCTGCTTCCAAGCATTTCCTCATTTTTCATGAACATCTCTGGATCCGTCATTTCCAGCTTGAATAATGGTTCCAGAAAGGATTGAAAAATCATACATTGTACAAACATAGTGCCAGTATCAGTGCCAATCAGCTGAGGTTTGATGACTCCCTTAACCAAATAACCATGCTTAAATTGACAATCTCCTTCAGGTTAGTTACAGTTGGTGGGACTAGTGTTTGTCGAAATCTGTGTTTAATCATACCGAAGCACCAATCTGGAGCAAACTGTATGTGTCCTGAACTCATGAAGTGCAAATGTGCATATGAGTCGAGACCGCAAATTACCATCTTAATTAAATCATTAAAGCCAAGTTTAACATGAATTTGTTCTTGTTCTGGCAATAACAATTGTCACATTGCAGGTGCATTTCAGTTTCTCCCAATCCCAACACACTAAGAAATGGTACAAATAACGAATCACTGTATTGGACCATTACTGCCACACATTACCTCGTCAATGAAATCATTTATATTTGTTGTGGTATGGCTTCACCAAATTACAACGATTCCACACTTCCTCATGACCAAAAATTACACAGGGTCAGGCTGTGATGGGTCCCTGGGACAATCCAACTGCTTAACCGACTTCAATACATTTTGAGAACGTTGGCCAGCTGTACGGCATACCATCACCACTTCTGCACGACTAGCATTTGACAGTAGCATGTTTCGGCGCACAGCTTCTGAAGCTATGCAAATCAGCAAATCAAATTAAACTTACATAAACAAAATTGTTGTGATAGCAACTCAAGTTGCAAATGGTAAATAAAAACCCTTTGCAGATACACCCATAATAGTAGGGCAGCTTATTCTAAAAATGTTCCCGTTAGAGTTAAAAGCATAATTTTTGGCAGGCATGTTGACCTAAATGTATGAAACAAAACTTGATATGGGGCCACTTGAATTTCTGAAAATTTTTTTTTTTTTGCACATGTAAAAATATGGCTTTTCATAATTAAAAATACATTATTTAATGTTTTGACATAATTTTATTCTTTACCAAAATCATCGGAAACATAATTTGCAATGTAAGAAAACAATATCAGAGAAAATTGGTATATTTTCATCATGAAATTACCATAATCAGCGACTTTTTCAATTTGTACAGCTTGTATCATAAAAAATGTGTCAGCCTTCTGCCGAACCCGGAGGCACCAACTAGGAGGAACTGACTGACCTCCATATTTTTTTTATTTTTTTATTTTTTTATTTTATTTTTTTTATATTTTTTTTACATTTTATAAGTCTTTTTGCATGTGAAGAAACCTAATATAAATTGAGTGAAAGTAAAAGAATACATATTTGCATAAAAACCTATTAACAGTAAAAAAGCAGATTGTCAACTGACAGACTTCTTAAACTCCAGCAGTCCATTCAGAACCACACATGCCGTCATATCGACATAAAGCAGTGCATTGAAGTGCTGTTTTTCGACATCCACAGCGTTTTGTACAATTTGACTTGCATTCACAACTTGTCAACTCGGGGCATGATTGGCTAATATCAGGCAGAGGGGACCAAAAAGGCTGCCAACCATCAGACACTCTGACCCAACCCCAATCTCCAGGAGATGGTAAATGCGGATTGGCGTCTAATGCCGTATGCCAGCAATAACCACTTTGGTAAGCAGCTCGCTTAACATGTTCAGTCAGAGCAGCTTGAGTTGGTGGAAGGTCTTCCATGGATCGTCGTTTTTTGGTAAATAACTATTTACGTGCAGCATTAACACGCATTTTTTCACTAGTACGATCATAAAGTAGCACAATATACCTTTCTATATCTGGCATAAAATGTAAAACATTTTCAGGCTGTGTACCTAGCTTAATGAATGTTTCTGTGATTTCAGGAAATTTTTTCCATGTTTGCCAAGCCGATTTTTTACCGTGACCACGAAAGCATGACACGGTGTCACATCCTGTCAATGCATGAAAAAATGGCAGGGCATTCGACCTTTCTGGCCCTAAAGCACCTCGTATATCATGGATTGCTAGATAGCGAAAGCTCTTTCCAGTGCCAAAAGCAATCCATAACTGCTCTAGATCCAACCGATCCAAAAGCGCAATAGACAGCACAACTACATCCGTGTCAACCGTTCGTATAATGGCCTTGCGCAGTCCTGACTTTGCCGCATGTCCAACATGCAGTGCTCAGAAGTCTTGTGTCGGCTTCTTCCTGCGAGCAAGGTGTCAAGTCTTCAAGATTGTTTATGCATTTAGACGCTAAAACACCACAACCATGAGTAGCGACAATGTATCTACAGTCATCAGAGCCAACAATTTCAAGAACAAGTTTCGAAAGAAAAGTGAAGAGTTCTTTCTTATTATCATCAACTCGTAAAAAACCTGACCAGTCCTTAGGAATTGCAGTCATTGCTGTTATCCGGCACCTCAACCCACTGCCACGTTTGCCTCTTGTGGTGGCTTTAAGTGAATCTGGGAAATACTGGTCCCAAACAAGATCAATGCGTTGCACTTTTAATAGTTGGCTTTTTATGTAGAGCAGAAAAACTGAAGAAGCATACTCTTCAAATGTACGACAATTACCTGGGCTCAGCATCTGCACTATAACAGCCCCATCTAGTGCAATAGTCTCGGCATTTGGTGCATCTGTTTCTGCAGGTACAAGGTCTTCAATGCATGTAAGCAAGTCAGACTTTACACCGAGTCGTAACTGACCATCTGAACTTGATGCTGGAGTACAAAACTGATTTTCGTGTTGAAAGAAATCATCCAGACAGCTCTAGTCTGGCATGCAACATACAGTTGACCAAAAAGATTGCAGTCGTCTTTCACTGCTTGCAATTTGTTTTTGACGATTTTGCTTGGGCGAAGTGGGCCCTGTTTAAGCAGCGGGAGTTTGTTTCTTTTAATTAGGTCCTCAAAAGCCACTGTACGTTCTACAAGTCGGTCCTTAACAAAACACCTGTTCTGTTCGCAACCAAGATTGTGAGCTGTTTTAATTGTCTGTACAACTGCAGCATTTGCAATGACTTAGGTGTCGAGGGATACTACTTGGTCGCTGTCATCTAAAAATGGATTCCCCATATCTTCTAGCGTTTTCACTAGAGACAACACGTCAGAAGAGAACTTGGATTGGACCGTCGGAGTTTGTCCATGATGGTTTGTGTTCGGAACCAGGCAGACCCCCAAGCCGTAATTTTTTTCAAACATGGCTGGCTAATGAAAAAATTCGGCTGATAGCCGGCTTAGCCGAATTAACGCGTAAACAAGAATTATGGCTGGTATTCGGCTAGCGGCAAAGACATTTGGCTGAAATGTGGCTCAACTGCTTATAACATAGCGAAACAGTAACTGACAAGCAAAAACTTGGTGTCAGGATTGTAAATTCAAAGAAAACCATAAGTCAGCTAGTTTGATAATTGGTATCATAAACAAAAGCTTTCTTTTACAAGGTATGCAAAAATAAAAAAGGGCTACATTTCTGTAAGTTTGTAATTGTCATGGATGAAACTTATTTTATGTAGCTTGTCAGCAGACAGGCTTGAACGTTTGCTGTTCATAATTAATCCAGTGGTAGAGAACATGCATTCCACAGGAACAGAGGTAGCCGATGACGAGAGGTGCAGGTGAGCTAGCTGACAGATCACTGGATAATGTCCAGACTTGGCACTGCGTTCCCAAAACTCTAGTACATCATCGCAGGAGTGGTTCCTGGAAGTCAAGTAGCTGGCAACTTCAACTGCAACCTGCAAGGTCAAATCATCCAAAGTCCATTTAGCAGACACATGTGTGTGTAGGTGCTTATATGACAGAATAAAAGTAACCCAATTTGCTAGGACAGATAATGATATTATATAAATTTAAGAATTGAAAACATACTCTATATTTGATGCAAACTGCATTAACTTAATTAAAAAGAAAACTATAAGTCAGCCACTCAGATATTTTAAATGGCACTAGCAAAATGACTGCTGCTATTCAAAGAAAAACCTTGCTGTTGTTACAAAAAAAGTTAAAAAACTGATGTGTGATTGAAACTTTTAATCACAATTGAAAACAATGTTGAAAAGTCAACATAATTACAAAAGTTCCGTGACTGAAAGCAAAAGAATGAATAAAGCACTTTTGTCTGTATATTTCAGTGACATTACCTCAGAATCTTCAGAACTAGGCAGTTCAGATTGTAGTTCCTTCAGAAACTCCATTCGCAGTCGCTTCTTCTTCAGCTCCAGGGAATCTTCATCATCGTTGTTCAATTGATTGACAACTGTTGGCCTTTCCGTATTGATTAAGCCTCGTTCACAAGCCTCCTTTATAGCACTTTCAAGGATCCGAGTGGCTTCCTCTCTTGGTATGAGAGTTTTGGTCTCTGGATCCAGAAGCTGATGTAGCTTGACAGTTTGTGTTTCAGGAAATCTATGATCCAACTTCATCAGCACAGCTTCCTTAATGGCCTTGATCTTTGAATCATCGTTCACCTTGCACAAGCACAGTTTGCGAATTCTCAGTTTGATAATTGGTATTACTGATAAGGTAGGAGCAGTGCAGCTGAAAAGGTCAGTGAATTCCTTAAATGGTGTTAAAAAGTTCATGAATTCTTTAAGGAAGTCAATCTCATCTTCGTGCAGACAAAGATCGACACGACCTGACCGCTTCAATGCATTTTGCACTTCACGCTTCAGATGAAGAATTGACTCAATCATATATAAATTTGAGTTCCATCTTGTCGGACATGCTGACTTCAGCGAAATGTGACCTGCAGGTTTATGATGGGTCTCGAACTCATTTCCCTCAGGGATAGAGGATGAAAACTGATCGTCAATGTCCAATAATTCACTGACATCTGCCATCTTACGCTGTAGTTCTTCAATTAATGTTTTGTCTTGTGAAGCAGCCACCTCATCTTCTATCAACAATGTCTTGAAGTGAAGAGTAGTTACAATGGTGCGACACTTTTTAAGAATAAGGATCACATCTTCAACTTTGTCCACACTATCCGTAGTCAGTAGAAGATGCAAACTGTGAGCTGCACAATGCTGGTAGTTTTCAACTTTCAAGATCTTTGAAGTGGCAACCATGTTTGCTGCACCATCATGACAACTGGTAATGAACATGCTCTTCGGGTCACTGAAGTAGTCCTTCAACAGCACATTGACATGATCCGCTATAGCTCTTGACGTGTGTTTGGGTACAACATGACAACCTAGAGTGGCTACTGTGTAAGTCCACTCACTGAGGAATGCCACTCGCACACCCATATATGGTCTTGCCTTGTAACGGTCTGTCCATCCATCAAACATTAGACAAATCGACTTCACATTGGCTAATTTAGACCTAACTGCATATCGAACAGCTTCGTACACGTCATCAAGAGCAGAGTTCCCTAATGTCTCTGGTGTAGGAAGAATCATTTGGGGCATGTTTTTGTTGAAAAATGCAACAAACCCAGTCTTGCTTACCGATTGAAATGGCAGCAAATCTCGGCAAAACCAAAGTGTTAGATCACGTGACAGCTCATGGCTTGACGTAGCTGAATATTGAGCCTGCTCAGTTGTACCACCCTCCTTGTATTTCTTAAGATAGCCTAATATTTGCATTGTTTTTTCATTTGTTTGGGTAACAACGTCATGCTTAGAACTGAGATGCAGGTTCATGTTTCCTGACGAGGTTGAGGACCCAAAGTTAGTAACCTGTGACAAATGGCCACTGTCACCTAAAGCTTGCTGGGCCTTCAGGCACAAATCACAATAAAGTC
>JAQFXW010002735.1:0-12697 GCA_034693945.1 Dendrobaena attemsi
CCTATCTTTTACATGTTGGAAACTTCAAAATTTCTTTGCTCAAATTTGAATGTGCATAACTTTGGACTCTGTTGATACAATTTGATAAAATTTTCAGAACACATTGATAATTTATCCCTCTTTCACGCTCTAAAATTGTATAGAGTTTTATTGAGAATTTTAAAAAAATCGCAAAAACAAAAAGGGTCTCACTTGTTTTGGGACACCGTGTAGTGTACCAATACTATAAGACAGAACTTATAATAAATAAATACATGTCGGGGTGGCGAACCCTTGGAACAACTTTTGGATATGTGAAATTCAAGAAGTCCTTTAAGCTTTTGAAATACACAATTACTGTTTAAAAATTGACATTTCAACACCTTCCTGATTTCAATTTCAAATAATGTCTTTTATTAACCGTTTCATGCTTTGTCAATAAAAATCTATTGTGGGGGAAAAACTGAAATATTATGTAAATTCCAGAGGTTTAACTGATCTAGAAACACTTTTGGCACACACTCTAAACTAAAAAGGTTTGTTACTTCTACTCTACATTCACAATAACTACAAAATGTATCTAGTCAGAAAAACGGTTTTTGCTCTTACAACTAATAATAATGAGAGCAAACTTAACATAATGCTTTGATATGTTCTCTGCAAAAGAAACTTAGCTAATACAGACAAATTTGTACAGAATAGCAAAGGTTAACAGCATAACAAAGCAGTACAGTGTAGATCTAAAGAAGCCAAACAAGAAATCATATTTAATGCGGTGCAGGAAGAAGAATTTTCTCTAAATATACTTAGAACATATAATAGAATTAATAGAACAATATACATTGTTGTATAATTTGATAGATCTGTATGCAGTTAAAAATAATTTAATGTTGAATGAATATAAAAATCTGAATGAACTGCTTTCTTGAAGACATCCCAAAGAAAGTTTAAAAGCAAACATCAAGACAGGAAATGCATTATTTAAAACGTGCCAACTACAAATAAAATAATTTGAATAAAGACAACAAAAAAGTTCTGAAAGTCTTAGTGATTTCAGTAACACAGATAAGAAATGACTGACAACAATATTATTACATGTTGCTTTTCATACGAGAATCAAACTTCTGAGATTCCAACTTTGATCAGATGCTTGAAAAATTGAAAGATAAAAAATACATGTATTTGTAATGTTTGATTATTTTCACTAGCAGACAGACAGGTACATACACACAGACAGTAACATTACAAAGGGAACAAGGGTATGATAGTCTCACAATTATTTATACATTGTCATCAAATCTATCAATACTCAATAGTTTTCAGTAACAGCACAGATATGCATTAAAAGCAATTCAGAAAAAACGTGCACTTACACAAGTAAAAATGTTTCTTCATAATACAATCATCCCCTAAGTCTCTGGATTCAAATGCATGCCAACATTTAAAACAATAGTATTAGTATTAATGCATAGCATACACAGATTTAATGCAAGTCATTGTATAATAATACCTTAGTAAAATATGAAAGTATAACAGATCACATGATTGAACTGAAGACTCAAAAGCCATGCAATATATTTAAACGCTAACAAGATTGTTAGTTTTCAAGATTGATTATAGAAATCAACGAGGAAGTTTATTATTCAGATCCAGCTCCTACAAGTGGATAGTTTGAGAAAAGCGTTTATTTCCTTATGCTAAAGAAGACCAAAACATCAGAACATTATGCTAAGTTGTTTCAAATATTCTACATGAAGAGATTCTAAATAATCTTAAACGCAGGCAATAAAATTGCAAATATCCAAGCTGGAAATTTAATAAGAAAACAGATACAGTGCCTTTGAGTGGTATGCATTGTTCAGAGTTGCTTTGAAAATTTATGAATACGATAAAATACAAAATGAAAGACAATTCGGCTGATCGGTGGCACTCTTAAATTTGACCACATGTCGAGGTTCTTGTTTTAGAATCGTCACTGGTTACCTAGACAAAATGCACACTGTATCCAGTAACTGATGTTCAGATGTAATTGTCTAGCAGGCTTTGTTCACCTTAAGAATTTAGATATGTCTCAGTATCTCCCATAGATTTAGCCAAGGAAACTTGGGTTGTTTCCAACTTCCACGGTCCAGCGCAGAAGTTTTGCTGTGGTCAGCCCATCCCCTCCTCTGCAATAAGTGGCCTAACATACTACAACATGAACCACTCAGCCTCTCTTCAACTCTTTCCCACAAGCCCCATTCTGTTGTGGTTTCATTGCTTTTGATCAGGAGCACCTCTCACGAGTATCGTCTGTAGTGGCACCATACAAATTGGCAAATTACATCAATGAAGCAGAGAGCATTGTCAATGTTACACAATCAACGGCAATCACAATAAAATGAACAGAATAGAATACAATTTACAACGGAGTCTCAATAAAAAACCTCACACTGGACAATTGTACATACTTTAAATTTAGATTCAATATAATACAAAACACATCTAAAATACGATTGTGTCCACCTACAGTTTCATATGATCTAATAATCTAATAATCACCTCTGACAAAGTAACTATACCGAGGAGCTATCAGCACATAAGCCAAGGAAAAAGAACGCCTTTAAAGAGTTAAGTAAACCCAGTACATTATTAGTTCCCATTGTGGGAGGAAGGTCGTTCCAAATGGAGGGACTCACCAGAGCAAATGCCCGACATTGGGCTCAGGCAGTCCTACTCCTAGGAACAAAGAGATCAAGCTGATCGGTCAAGAGGGATATTTCAAGAAGCAGCCAAGTTGAGACATGTGCAGAGCAAGTGAGTCAGTCTATTAGCTGATGCACATTAGAACTGATAAATGCTTGGTGTAAGATGCAAAACACGGAAGACGACACCAATCAATAAACAGCTCTGAGCTGCCCCAATTGAAAGAAGCACGAGTGAGTCAGAGTCGATTATGTGCTTCGTGAATACGAGGGAGGATTCAAGTGTTACACTCAAGTCACGAATATTAGAAGACAACGTATAAACCGGGAATTTCTCAGTAACAGAAAGAACATTAAGCTTACACAGCTTCAGTTGCATATTGAATCCCCATAACAGGAAGCACTGTGCGCCATGGCAAAAGCCAAAGAGTAAGGCATCAGTCCAGAGCACAACAGAGGCTCAGTATAACAGCTGTGAACATAAGGAGGTAGATGATTTCAGATTGTTGATCCATTTTCAAATTAATAATACCAATTTTGTTGGCAGTGGAATGATTTAAATAAACGCACATCACTTGCTAAACAATCAAGCACATAAGTCCAGCAATGAACTGCTGAGTCACGCTTTCAACACTAATAATCCTACAGTTGAACGATCTTTCAGCTGAAGCAGTACAGCCAAAAACAACCAAACAAATGGACAACTTCCCTTCACAGACTTTACAACAAACTGTTACAACAAACTGTCAATTTCAAAGGCTAAATCAGCACAGAAACCTACACACAGGCTCGAAAGGCGAATAGATTACTAAAAGATAACAAACTCATTATAAATTTATTCTATTCTAATTATAACTAATTAATAACTATTTTAAAAATTATACTACACACAAAGTTAAATACTAAAATGGTTACAATGTACCAAATGGAAATCATAGTAAAAAATACGACAATGTAACACTCCATCTTCGTAATACATACATGGCCTAAAGCCAATAACAAGCTTCCTGACAGAAAAATTGATATGTTCATTGTTCAAGCTTCAGACTGCTGATAAAGTAACAGTCATCATTAGAAGAGATTGCGTATCTAATCATATTCACAATAATTAAGACTGGTTCTGGCAAATAAACAGACAAATTTACCAGTCATTCAGATATGATAAAAATTAGTCAAATAAATTCAAGTTTCTGGTTTACGACAGATGAGTATTTATCTCTGAAATCTCTCTTCCAGTCTCTGCATCTTCCTCAGTAAAGTTTCTCTTGTAAGTTCTGGTTTCAAATTCCTTCAATTTCCACAGTTTCTGCAAAGAGTTCTCGGCAAAGACCTGTTTCGACTAAGTTGAACTGTGTTTTGAAATTCAAATCATCCACCATCATGACCCTAAAAGAGAAGCAAATCACAAATCCAGATTGCATTTTGCCTTAATCTCAATTGGCATACACTTATACACTGCATACAGCATTCGAGAGAAGAGCACAAATCTAAACTAGCCTAATATAATGCATTGCTATCATCATTCACAAGGAATCAATCAAAGGTCACTCCTAAGCAAAAGTTCTACAAAACCTGATAATACCCGAAAGAAAACGTCCACGATTATTACATGCCTTGACTGACAAAATGACAATAACCCCGGCAATTGTGATTATAACTAGGGTGAGGAAGTGGGTGGTCTGTTGAGAGGAAAGAAAAATGGGAAGCAGCAGGTAAGCAGGATATATTTACAACAAGACACATTAATTTTAGCCAAATTTAGTGAGTAGATGTCCTGCATCAAGGAGGATGGTTTCAATCTAGACAAGTCAACTCAGGTATCCGGTGCAGTATTTGTGTTCACAATAAAGGCAAGTGAAACAAAACACATCATGAGTAACATACTTAACGAGTAACATGAAACAAAAGAAGCAAACTGGTACTCACAGCATGAAAAACTAATTGCTTCAGTGTTTAGCGTTCATATATAACGACTCTTGCTGTGCTTCACCTTCAGAAAAAGCATAAATAGGTTTCACTTCACCAACCATTTGTGAACCTTTTGCAGTGGTTTGCTTGTGAATAAATGTGAGATATAATTATCAATAACTCTAATAATGTTAATAACCGTATGAAACCTCAACAATGGCAAGCTACATAGAAGTATTACAGAAAAAATTTCAAAGTGCTGCGTTACTTGTTTAAGTCGCGGATGACCGAATACTGACCCCGCGTTGGATGTGTTAATGCCTGGTTGTTCAGTGTTCTATGGAATCATCGTTGCACAATATACTAGTAGTGTTCATGATTATATTTAATCTGGATGCATGGTATGATGGTAATCTTTAAAGATTGTCCCGATCTCTGTCAGTTTCAATGATGTAGCTACATATGACTAATATGATTGATCAGAAGTAGATAAGAAACTACAATGCTATTAATAGATTCATTGTTTCCTTTTCATTCAATCCCTTCAGCAGATTCTAAAGGTTCTCCCATTGAAAACTATTACATTAAGTCTGAAAACGTGGCTTTCATGTACAGACTACACACAGTAAAGTCAAACATATTATGCAATGTAAACATCGATAAACTTACAATTAATATTACGGTAACTATAGCATATTTAAGACACACAGGCCGAACACAAACACAGAGTCACGGTTTGTACCTGTTGAAGCGTCATCATTGCTTGAGTAGATGTCCCTTCCTTGATGATATCCTAGCTCTATGGCATGACTAATGCATTCGTAGGCAAAGATGTACTGTGCCTAAAGAACAAACGTATTTTACATTTACAAACATTTACCCCAACAACCTTTGACGATTTCTTATTAATTTTTCTACACCACTTGACTGCATTAAATGCATTTCTATTCACAGTACTATGACAGTACTACACAATGTGTTTAATAGAACATTTAACATTTCAATTACATTTAATCTAAAATAATCTATGGACTTCCTTGTGTCCTTATAACAAGACAACACTGATACTATGGACCTTACAACGCTTCTCAAATATTTCTTTTCAAGCACTCAATCAAGAGTGTTACCTTCATTCTTACAGCAGGTAATCAGAGAAAACTCATGTACTTTGTAACTATTTTCCACTCATGGGTTCTGGGCTGAATATTGAATAAATCAGAGACATCGGTGGTCTATAGTGATAGTAGGCTGCAAGAGATCTATCTCGAATTAAAACTGATTCAATTCTCGACTAAATTCTCACACACTGAGAAAGCAAGGAAGGAGTCTCATAATCTAAGATGGCAACACAAGATGGCAACACAACAGAAACAATTATCTATTAATTGTGGTTATAAAATATTGAATGCCATAACAGCAAAGACTGGGATCAGTCAAATCATTCAACCAATCGGGATCACAACAGACAACCAAAGTTGATCAATCAATAAGCCATCCAATAGAAACAAGAACTGTCAATCAGTCAACTAAGTAACACAATCAACTATGCAATCAACAAACAAATCAGTCAACCTATGCAATAACCCAGTCAGTCATTAAGCTACCCAGCCAGCTATATCAACCAATCACCTACGTGTCCATCTACATGTCAGACTGATAGTCTTAAAGTAGAGAAAATGACAAAAAGCGAGCGTTCTTAACATTCAGATCATTTTTACCTCCGTCTGAATCATGTGTGATCTGTAGTTGCGCATATCCAGAACGAGTCCAAACAGATTGATATCAGAATTCCGTCTGATCAGCTGAAGGACGTGATCAATGAGGATAAAAGTTCCCGTACGACCAACACCCGCACTATAAATAAACGCACCAGACAAGTCTTTTACAGTCCAGCATTTATACAGCACTAACAGCAGTGTATGTATATGTCACACATGTATTTATCGTCAATTATGTCTAGCTCATCAATCAATGAAACTGGGTAGGGGTGAACTATTCCAAAGTGACTATTTCAGGAAAGTCTATACCTGTAACTTATTCCCTGACCATTAAGATGAATAAAAGGAGGTTTTCAACAGATTAGGCTTTTGACAACGTTTGCTCCAAGAGTGACCATCACCTGATGCCTTATGTGTTACCATAATGAAGCACAGTATTTAGCCGAGAGTATGTTTCGTGATATCAAAAAGAAGATAACTTTCTACACAGGACAGGATCTCTCTTTGGCATCTCTCAAAAAACACTTTAAAGCCATTTTTAAAATTACTGTTTATGTAATTCAGTCCGGATAACCTCTGACGAATTTCCCTTCATACTTTAACAAAGAGCATATGTGCTAAAATGCGAGTTAATTCCTCTAATCGTTAAAAGACAAAAAGACATGGTGTAGATTGGCAATTGCAACTATACTTAAAACATTGAAAGACATGCATTGAACGTATAACCACATGAGTTCTGATCTAACACAGAAGATAGACAACGAAGTGGTTAGGCAGCCAACCTGCAGTGAACGAGGATAGGCTGATTGGCCGCAGGATGAAGACTGCTTCTCACTTGCGTCAGAAAAGACAACAAGTGACTGTGCTCTTTTGGAACACCAAAGTCTGGCCACGTCAGGAACTGATAATGCATCACTCTACGACTTCTCTGATCCTGAAAACACACACAACACATTGGGAATGAGAAAATGTAAGGTAATTACTTAATGTAAATATAATAATAGCAATCATGTTAACTTGTTAAGCCATTGGAAATTTGTCAATATCATAAAACAGCATCTAAACAGCTCTCAAACATTCAGCCAGATTGATCTACTCTTTAGCTCTTTTGACATGAACCAAAATCTGAAAGGCACATACCAAAGTGACGTTGAGAACTCGGATGATATAGTAGTTAAGTGAAGACTCCGATTTCAGTTCAACTTGGATGTCACCATAGTATATCGGTTCATTCTCTTCTGGCCAATACTGGGCGCATTTCTCCTAGATAGGTTAACAATGTACAATGTAACTACTACACAATAACAACCCGTGCAAAACATAAGACGACAAAAATTCCTAGTGTACCCTGTAGACACAAAGCCAGATAAAACTATTTAATGAAGTTCTACTTACGAGTATATAGTCTGAAGTTTTGCATTAACAAGTCATGCAGTATGTACCACATAAAAAGTTCTCATTTTACTCAAATCACAATACTGCTGATACACCCTCGATGACACTCAATATCTTATGACAAACAGGCTTCGATTTTAAACTAGCATAACTTCTACAGCATAAGCTTGAAATAAAGCACATATTCATGCATTGGAACCGCACAAGGCGGTCTACCTGGATTCGCGGAAGGCCCGCGTAGACTGAAGAACAGTAGTCAAGCCATATCATAACAAATAATATCTGCCGTGCAAGTAAATTCACCCCACTCTTCTTGCACCATGTTTATGGATATATTCGTCGAAGTGCAAACATTGATCCAAAAACAGGACCCCCATATTGAATTAGGAATGTTAAAGAGTCAGGTGAGAGATTGTTTAAATAGCAACAAGCGACTTACACGTCCTCGTTCAAACAGGTTGGTCACCATGACAACAGTGGTGATGTTGTATTCCCAGAGCATTCGCCAGAAATCGTCGACCGTGCTCTTCATTGGACCCTGAGCTGCAATGAACTCACGTCTCGATGAAAAACCCTGGAAAATAATCACTACCTAAATACAGGAACTACATAAACAAAATGAAAATTCTGTAACTTCTGGGCAGAAAATGAATAAACTGATCATGATCAGATCTCTATCTCCACACTTCTCTACCTTAAAAATGTCAATACATGCATCACTGTAAACTAAAGTTTACGACTCCTAAAATTCAGGGAATTCTTACAAAGAAGGCTATTACAGAAATATGGGAGCTCATGTTTACTTTCTTTGATACAAACGTAACAATTGTGAAACAAACATGAAGCAGAAGGGCAGTCACTTGAGCCAATTCAGAGGAGATGCCTAGAAGTGTGCACTGTGCAATGCTTCTGATATTAGTTTAGTGTTCCAGCTAATAGCAATGTAAAGCAAACAGACTTTGTTATAGGAAATCCAATAACCTCTCAAAAGGGCCAAAATAACATGAGTGCATATTCTATGAACTATTACTCCTTTTTATCAAAATATCTTAGTTGGGCCGAGTGAAGATGAAACTCCTTTAAACAAATGGAAAGAAATAATATTCGATTCTACGAAATGAATGGCGACGCAGAACCGTACAGGCAGGAAGCTTGCATTGATGTAATCAGATCCACCGTTCTCATCATCGTCTGCTGGTATGAGCTTCACTCTTGAATGGTCAACTGCAATGCAATGCATTTCTGATAAAACAAACTTACACAATATGGCCTCCAAGAGTATTCAGTACATAAGAAGCATTTACACTTTTTTGACAAAAGCTATTGTAGTAGGAGTTGACATGATTTGATAGCAGTTGTCAACACAATTTGGTTAGGAATATAAAGTTAGGTAGGCATTCATTCGCTTATTTAAAGATCCACGAAGAACTTTATTAATGCACAAAATAAGAAAATCTGAATCACAGTTATATACCTTCAACCCTTCATCAAAGACAAAAAGTTACAACATTCATTTAAACTTCTTTCATATCAGCTATACTGTTAAACAATTTTAAAATATCAAGCGTCATTAATTAGATACCGGTACAGCAATCACCCTTGACTAGAAAAGAAAGGTATCCAATAATCCTCTACAGTCATCACAAACCTCATCCACAGAAGAAACGATGAAAGAATTTTCAGATACTAAACACCATCATAGTTGTAAAAATGATCATCGATAACTTGTGGCAGTGGAAGTGATGTTCGGTGCATCTGGAAGGGTTCCCATCACGTAAAAGCCAACTCAACAAAACTCACATGGAAGAATATTTGTGAATCGGTTTTTTGTTCTGTTTTCCGGCAGTTCAGCTGCAGACTTTGAATTCTGTGGACTCATTTTGTTCAGAGCCTACAAACAAATATCATACATGTGCGTTATACAATAGCTTTTCGGACATCAAAACGTGCAAAATAATGATATCAGAACATCTTTCAACAGTTCAGATACTTTGTTTTATTTAATTAATCTGGCGAATCTTACTCAATGGTTCTTTCTATTCCTTCTCGATCTGTCTCATTGAGCATGGTAGACCTGCCTTTATTTCAGTCTAGGTCAGTTGGCAATAGGAAACAGGTCAGCATGGGTGACATGTCACACTTGGGATTAAAACCGGAGTTGGTTATGATGATGAAAATAATGATCATATATTTTAGGTCAATATTTTGCCTGAAATGTCATCATCTTTGTACTCTCCTACCACTATGGTGCTTGATCAAAGGTACAGTGAGCATGAAGTGATTTCAGATTAAAGAAAAGTAAAAAGCAATTCGCTAGCAACAAATTTGAAATAATACCGAGAATTCGCTGGCAAAGCCATAATCCGAATCTCTGTGAAGCTCAATCACATGGTTGACAAAGTCTTCAACACGAACTGGAGCAGGCGGAGTTCTAAAGCAGACAAATTAACCAATCCTCTAGTAACTTCGTTTATACAAAGAGCCCTGTAGTCACTTCCCCTATCTGAACAGTAGCCCCTTTATCATTTCACATTGATAGGGATTAGTTTAACACACATTTCAGTACAAACTCATCATTGAAAAATTAAGCTAACTACAGCAGACAACCAAGGTTATAAAGTACTAATCACCTCAGCTTCTTAGTCATGTCTTGTAAGGGTAGTGGGTCAGTCTTCTCCCTAGCAATCTGATCTTCACAAGAACTTTATATGGTCAGTATACTCATTTTATAGCTTATTTTGATAAGGACTCTTTAATTAATTAACCCATCCAGTCACGCTGCCTTTCTCCATCCCTCACCCCAAACAGTACTGTTGCTGCCCAATGCTCTTGTAAGACCTAAAAGGGTAATGCACATTAAGATAGTACTTCAATTACCAATTACTTGCACACCTCTTGAACATATCAGTGGCATCATGGCGTGGTCTGGGTTGAAGTATAAAAAACTAAGCACTGCACACATTTTTAGTGAAATTTCTATTTACATTTTTAATCTCAGCATAAAAATGACTAACACAATGGGATATCTTTCTCATGCACAAATGTTATCAATACTTAAAATGTATCACGTAAATAAGATCTTGGAATGTTGAGCAGCAGTTACCGTTCATTGTCGTCTGTTTCAAGTCGAAAGCTGGGATTTGTGATTCCACTCGGCTGCTCCTTTTGACGCCTCTCCAAACTACAGAAACATAGCAAAATGCTAGTATACGACGCCAGTACCAAGCACAATGAGGTGGTTGCTACAAATGCTCTTCAACAACACTAGCAGTCATTAAGAACTTTCGATAGTGAAAAAAGGTGCAGTTAAAAAGCTGGAGCCTTTTTGTCGTGGCCAATGTTTGTTATAAAGCAACACAACACATAATATGAACACCCATCAGTGGCATCTACTACGGACCGGCACCATTTCCTGGCCTATACAAATGACTCAGTCCAGCATGCACTGCTAAGCAGTACTCTTCAATGCACACTTGAGAAGCATTCCCATTGTGACAGCACCTACTCTTTGCAAAACCGATTGTCAAACATTTACAAAACAATGGCAAAGAAATAAATAGGAAATCTATTGTCCACCATTTGACAACCTCTGGAAGAACTTGCAGAATCAATCCCCAAATAAATAAGGCTTCCATGTTATGCCAAATTAAAATAACAATAATCATCACCTGATTTTAACAAAGAACAACAACCTTAGAAACTTTGAACTTCTCTGCTTCTTCCGCCTGCGTCTCAGGACCAGAAGAACAATGATGATAATGGCAGCAATCAACAGAACTCCCAAAATAACAGGAGCCACAACCCATCTCAAATCTTGTACTGAAACAAATATAAAACATTCCTATTAAATAAAATCAATTAACAGCATGATTCAGCACATGCCATCTTTCAAATTGAAACAAGAATGTTTGATTTGATACGATCATGCTGTCCAAATTCTTAATGTCTGAGAAGTCTTTTGTCTCAATAACTTGGGCAAGAATCCACTAGTGGCTACTGGGCCAGCAATCTCAACATTATTTCTTGTATACAGATGAATGCCAATATTGTAAAAGCCTCACTATGGACTTATCAACACTCAGCAATGCAATGGATTACTAATAAACATTTATTTTTATAGTCCTAATGAGGTCTCTAAGAGAGTTTTCAGGCCATCAGCCATCAGGGCATCAAAAGCATTTGCAATTTGTGTGTTGACAGAAGACTTGTGTAGTAGATGTTTCCACGATCTGCTAGCATCATTTAATTTATTTCAATCATTTACATAGCACCTCTTCAAGAAACCTTCTGGGAAATTAACATCAACTTCAGTTATTGATTGATCAGTAAATCAATAAACACTCCATTTATTTAACTGACAAAACAGTAACTAGTTATCAATGAACTTTAACTCTAATGAGGCTAGTGCTTCAAAGGGTAAAACAATCAGTTGAACCGCAATATAATTATACTATTGTACAGTAAACATACAATGCATACATAAGCTATAAAATGGCTCTGTTTCTAGAAGAATCTTTCTACCCAGTCACCGTTAAATCCGTCATTTACTGAAAGACAGTATCTTGAAAATTCCAAATGGCATAAACATATCCTGCATCGGCTCATAAGAGATTGAAATAAGTAGATAAGTAATCAGCTTGTAACATGCCTATCGCAGCCGCAGTCTGACCATTTGCCGAGGTTGAGTAGTCTGCTGAAGAGGAGCTGACTGTATCTGTGGGGCTGTAGCTGGCAACTGTGCTGCTCCTGCTGGTAGAGCTGCTGGTACCGGTCGTCTCAACAGTCGTGAACCAAGTGTTTGTGCTTGTTAATGCAGATGTAGATAGAGCGACAACGGTCGTCGTGTTTTGACCTGCTGTGAAAGTGGCATTCGTTGACCCAGCTGTAGTACTACTCGTCGATGCGGAATGGGTCGTACTAATAGCTGCAGAAGTAGAATATGACTGCGAAGTGGTTGCGGATCCGTTTGCAGGTGGGTGGCTGGTTGAAGATAGATTAGTGGCCGCAGTGCTA
>JAQFXW010002736.1:0-12697 GCA_034693945.1 Dendrobaena attemsi
CCCATCGGACGCAAGGCATCGACTATCCCATTGCTCCACACACGCCCCATGTGCTAGCCCGAGATGTTAAATCTCTGATGCCCTTTAGTGATGTGTAAGAACTCTCTGCATACATTGTATTCTATTGTATTGTCCATCAAGCCAGTGCGTAGTGACCTTGAGCAACTCGATCGAGTCCCGTAGCCTCGCTTGGTTCGACCAGTGGCGTAGCTACGGGGAGCAGGGGGACAGTTGTCCTGGGCGCAGGGCTGGGGGGGCAAAATCGGGAGAATGTAAGCGATTTTTTCCGGAAATGGCATGAATATTGTCATTTTTTCTCGATTTTTGCCGAGAATAGGGGCGCAAATTCTGAAAATATATGTGATGACTATGAAACGGTCACTTTATTTTGCATAGAACAATGTCGAAAATAAAGGCGATGACATGGTTTTTTGGGGAGGATAGGGGGCGCAAATTTCGGGATTGTCCCCGGGCGCAAAAGACCCTAGCTATGCCACTGGGTTCGACTCGACTTTTATCCAATTGGCATAGTAAATGAGGTACTTGAGAATGTTAACTGAGCATTGGGACTGCAGTCTGGAGCACATCAGAAAAGTTCATACTGCACGAGGCGCTTTATAAATACATGAATAGGACTACATTGCACACAATCTCCAGAAGACTCAGATGTCAACAGGTATTGAATATTCATGGTGATAGGGTACTCAGTAACTGTTTAATCGTCGTGCTGGACGGCCTCTCGAGAAGACTGGGTTTAAATCCCACCAGGTTTAGAAAGTTTCCACTCCAAGATAAGAGTTCTTTGCGCACTGAAAGATGAGTTTTATATGTTGAATATCATTGCATTTTACCCCACTGATTCAATTGGAATGAAAATGAAATATCTAAAGAGATTATTAGCGTGAAAACACATTAAAAAGATTCCAGAATGAAGTTGGAGATGTTTAATTTCAGATCATGGGAAACCAAATGCTTAGCCTTAATTAAATTCATAATTACTATAAATTATATAGGCATGTTATATTCTTAGGACCAGGTTTATACAGTAGGGATGGAAAATTTCCCAGAAATTTCATAATGTTTTCATCCCATTCGTTTTGATCTCCTATCATGGTCTTGCTAACCCCTGGGGCACACAACTATATTACGAGATCCCTATTACCAATTGTGATTCGATAGTTTGTTGTTTGGGAGTTATTAGTGCGCGGTATTTGAGTCTGTGAAAAGTTTTCGTTTCCTTAGGTTTTATTCTTCGGCATTGTCCTTGCTGGTGTCTTTGGTCTTCTCCTCCTGCTTGCTATCTTCCTCTTCCTTCATTCCACCACCATGTTCCTTCATGAACTTCCTGAGATGGGTGGACTGACTGGACGGTTCCCTGGTCGAAATATTAACCGGAGTGGAGTAGCGACGTTTCTTCATCGGGGTCTCCGAGCTGGGCTTCGGGGTGGGCGTGGACAACGACGTGGCGCTGCCCGAGTCCGGAGCCGATGTTCGGCGGTCGGTGATGATGGGCCGGGTGACGACCGGCACCTTCTTCTGATCAGATTTCTTTGCAGGGGCATCGGATGCAATGGCTACACGGACAATACGACAAGACCATTCATTCACTAATCTCATTTCTACCTTGTTTTCATACTGTAACGAATACTCCTGATCAGGGGCTTATATCCCCTAAGCACCAGGCACAAAAACTTCTTTTCTTCTAATCAGGGGCTTCTATCCCCTAAGCACCAGGCTCAAAAACTTCTTTTCTTCTAATCAGGGGCTTGGTATAGGGATAGTAGCCCCTGCTTCTAGTGTCCTGATGTCTAAAGCACAAAAACATTTACTGATAATAATTTTATTCTGGATGATTATGGACTTGCAATAATGCGGCTTGGCTTTGGTGGGTCAAGCCAATAGTAATGGCTATCAGCCTACAATCTGATATTCAAACTGACGAACATTGAACATTTAGTTTGAATGAACAATCACAGGTTGAAAGAAAGAATGAATGAATTTGTACAGAACGATTTTAACAGTTGTAAGGCATTTACTCCCATGTATCTGAATTTACAAAGCCACCTAGCAAACGATTGATGAGTAGACCGAAAAGAAGGTATCTTCCTGAAGTGAATTCAGGTCCTAAGCTCTTCCTGCAAGTGTGATGATATCCGCTATAATAACTCCTCCAATGAAACCTTTGAGCAGAGCCAATAGACACTAGAAGAGAGTTCTGAAAAGTAGGTCCAGCAAAATAAAACAATATGACCAGACAAGACTTGAGAGCAGTGGTATGTTCTCTGCCCCTTAGGAATCAGGCTCAAAAACCAACGACCCTTTTTTAGACGCTACTTGCATTTTTTCCATATCTGAGTGAATGAGTCACGAAAACTAATGACCTTTTTTAGTCGTTAGCTCGTACTTTCAAAATCGCTTTCTTTCCCCTCCGAACTCACTTTTCCCTTATTTCAGGGTCTGCACACTGCATACTTGTTTTTAATTCATTGAGAAAATGTAGAAAATTTTGAATAAATGACTCCACTGATTTCCACTGGGCGACTTGCGCCCGCTTAGTATAGGAATAGAAGCGAAGCCTGCCTCCTGCAAGAATGTACAGGTGCACCCATAGGCGAAATTTGTGGGGGTACAAGAGGTACACATACCCCAGCCCCCCACTTTTTGAAGTGGGGGTACCGTACCCCTCCCCACTTTTTCAAACAATAAATAACAAAACGTCATTCCATATTTTTAGTTGTACCTTTTGGAACTTTCTGATGTAGAATAAGCCACGAAAGAAGCAATTTTATTATACCTCCACTTTTTATACCAAAGTAATCTTGGAGAATTAGATTCCCCTCCCCCCCACATTTTAGTTACGCCCCTGGGTGCGCCCACAAGCTCCAGTCACTCGTAATATTATACTGACTTGGATCGGACAATCGTCGGCCGGAGTCGTCGCTCGTCTCCTTCGGAACGGAATTTGCTGGAGGAGGATGATGAGGGTGCGACTCACTCTCTGCCACAGACTCCACCCCACTCATAGGACGCACTTCCCACTGACCTTTAAAGTCCTACAGGCCAAGCCACAACAACACTGTCTCACATTCAGCAGTCGAATTCAAAAGGATCCCGCATGATCTGAGATCCAACGTACGAGATCTGCGGCCCGAACTAAGAAAGATGGTGACCTGTGAGATCCGCTAAATCTAAAATAGGAGACCTGCTACCTAAATCTGATTCTCCATGACACTTAGTTCATACTAGCCTTTCTCTCACGAAGACAAACAGGGTGTTTCATAAAAAAGAAACCTCCCTACGTTTTTTTGTGAATATTGAACCCACAGAGTGGGGGACGTGTCAAATAAGTAGCCTAGCTAATGAATTATATCAATGGTCTTGAACATAATGTCATAAATGAAGGGATTGTAGGCCTATAGATGAGCATAAGTCTTTTTAAGGTGTCTTAAAATACACTACGTAAAAGGCCAGAAAAATGTACATGGTGAAGTGTATGCTGTAATACTGACTATGTCTGGGGTCATTGTCTTCGGGGTGTCCTCGAAATCGTCTACATTCGCCATAGGACTTTTCGCACTGCGGATCGACGAAAACGGACTAACAGACAACGACAAATCAATCAATCAATCAATCCAAGGAATCAATCAGTTATCATTTATTCATTCCTTTGTTTCTTCTTTCACACCAATTCACCATAGTAGTGCAGTAGAATTAAGTCTATGAATCGAAGCCACGATGCTCCAGCCACGAGACTTTGACTATCCCACTAAACCACCACAATTGTAGTATGAACTGCTCACAATTGCTCCCCAAATATTTTATTTATTTATTTACGCATTTCTATACTGCCCCTTCAAGTCCACTACTAATCAGAAGCGGTCCCGACTACAGCCCGAGAGAGTGTCGGAGTTTTCACGCCGAAGCACCACGAGCAACTGTAGGTGAAGGACTTGCTCAAGGTCCCTTCGCGGTGGCTCGGGTCTGAATCGAACCTGCAACTCATCGGATGCAAGGCATCAACTATCCCATTGCTCCACACACGCCCCATGTGCTAGCCCGAAATGTTAATCTCTGAATGTCGGCAGACATCGGGTTTGTACTCGGAACCATGTAAACACACGGCCAACGCGCTCCCAATGTAGCTAACTGGGCTAGGATTCTACAAAATGTGTGAGAAAATACTTGTCAGGGCGTATGTGTATATTTGTTTTGTATGTTTAATACACATTTTTTTCATCAGTGTCCTGGCAAGATTCTAGGGAGCAAATACTTAGATTACATACATCAGCCTTATTTATTTTACTGCCTATAAGGCTCTTTGATTCCCCAGTTGTCTCCACCTGATAGCTGTTCAATTGTAAGTGCCTCAATCACATGGCATGGTAGACTGGTAGTGTAGTGGTATGCTCATCACAGGGCATGGTAGACTGGTAGTGGTATGCTCATCACAGGGCATGGTAGACTGGTAGTGGTATGCTCATCACAGGGCATGGTAGACTGGTAGTGTAGTGGTATGCTCATCACAGGGCAAGGTTGACTGGTAGTGGTATGCTCATCACAGGGCATAGTAGACTGGTAGTGGTATGCTCATCACAGGGCATGGTAGACTGGTAGTGGTATGTTCAGTGCCTTGTGACCGGAGGGTCTCAGACCTGTTCGAATCCACCTCAAGTCGTTGCATTGGGACCTTGAGCATTATGAGCAAGTCCTTAACTCACAATGATGTTCTGCAGTAAATGGTTGTGTGAGTACATCTGAACTCTGTAAAGTTGGCGATATCAAAGTGCTGTTGTATTGTATTGTAATCACCTATGCAGTTGTTTTTCATATAGAATGTTTGAAGGTGAGAATTATCCACATTAATCAAAGGATGAACGTTTTCTACCGAATCTTTAAATTATGGGTTGCCATTATCAACTCCCAAGTTCAAAAGCATCACCTGTCTAGCCAATATATATTTGTAGTCGTTAAACTGTTTACTGCTGTCGAGGCTGTTCCAATTTAAAGATGCTTCCTTTTTCGCTTGATGCTTTTCCTCTAATTATGATCTGACGTTAGTGTGAATTAATGGATGATAATGATAATTAATTATCAGGATAATCTAGATAATGATGATGATGATAATAGTTGAACCTGAATTGTTTGTTTGTCTTTTCCTTTTTTTTTAGCCATTTAGGTTCTAAGGATAACCGGAACTTATACTTTTATTGAGTATTTAAGTGAAACGCACTGAACCTTATGCACTTGTATTTAATTAGGTAGCTCCCCTTTAAATACATTTTCAATGCATCATGTATTGTATTCGAGTATTGTTAACAACGCCTCTAATACTGTGAATAGTTCAGAGGCACGCCCGACTACAGCACTGGTGCTGAGTCAAAGTTAGCATATGCCGAAGTGTCTCTGCTCGTTTATTACGCCACCTGGCGAAAGGAAGTTGAGTTTACATAAGGGAGCCACAGGACTCAATATTAAGTCCATTTCAGTATCTTATCCATCATACAACTCCCTCCCCCAGAGAGCATTTGCGAGTGAAGGACTTGCTCTAGTCTTATACACAAAGGCTTTGAAGATTCGAACCTGCTACCCTTTGGTCACAAGATGCCAAGCATACCACTGCACCACTATGCTCCACTATATATTCTTATGGGATCCTTTGACAGAAGCTCTCACTGATTTAAGAACGTAAGCTGAAAATGTCAATGAAAACAATTAAATGACCATGTGTCATAATTTTATTTTGTAACTCACAGAGGAAGGCGGCTTTGTTGTAACATTTAATTTAATATTTTAGAATTTCAAGAAATGTGATTGTTTTCTATGGTATGGTGTAGATGTTGAAGATGGCTTTGGAATTCGGTCGGACTATTCCAGTCCTGCTATTGAAGGTGACAGCATCAGCGTATCATGTGTAGTTAGTCGATTCCTTCTCGACTTCGCTGAACTCTACTGGTTGGACGAAAGTTCTCTGATGTATGATAATATCTCGGACGACTTGTGGAATCAACAGAATTCAGGAAAGGAACTGAATCAGAGTCTTCCGTATAGAGTCGTCAGCTTCCAGTGAGTTTTAACATTGAGTTTTACTTTAAGTCTGCTTTCCTCAATTCTCATTGTTTTATAGTATTATTGTTTTGTGCACTTTTCTAAATGCTTTTTGGGTAATCTACCACTTTAGTGCTCTTTATTATGTATGCATAAGACAAGAAGCAGAATGAAGGATGGAAATGTTGCAGGTGGAACAGAGGTTGGTTGAAGAACGAAGTTGTTGGCAATAAAATCAAAATTGGGATGACGGACGGAAATATTGGTAGTGAATGCTAAAATTGTAAAAAGAACTTGCATGATGATGAAAATGTTAGTACTGAAAAGGAAGTGGGATTGTTAATGAAAAAGTTAATAGTAAATGAAGCAATGGGATAACTGGTGATAATTATGATATCACAGAAGTTTTTCATAGCGTCCCTTTAGACAATCTACTCAGAAGCGCTTCCGACCCAACATTGACTGAATAAGAAAGTTTTGAGATGATTGAAAAACGTTGTGTGATGGCCCTTGGAACTAAGCGGAATAGTACTGAAAATGTTAATTATAAAATAAAAAATCGGAATATCAGTTAGAAATTATAGTTTATGCTTTTACGTGCTTAATAAATAGCGCTGAATTGTGACATTACCAACTGGTGATGCTAAGTGATTTTTAAATTGTGTATTTCAGGAATGAATATTACACAGTCAGTAAATTATCTTTTGCAAATGTTCGGCTCGCAGACAACGGTTCTTATTCGTGTGTTGCTCGTGATTTGAATGTAGCTCAACCGTGGCGAATCTGGGAACTGACTGTGAACCGTATGTTTTTGAATGTACTCATAGCTAGATTCTTCTGACTGTAGGTTCTCAGAAGTCTTTCTCTGCTTCAGCTTGCTGCATTGGGTGGAGCATGTTTTAGTTTTTAAATTTATTTATTCATATAATTATTTCTATACTGCCTTTTAAAGTCTACTACTACTCAGAGGTCTCGACTACAGCCCGGAGGTGTGTCAGAGTTAACAAGCCGAACCTTCGAGCAATTGTGAGTGAAGGAGTTGCTTGAGGTCCCTACACAGTGACTCGGGTCTGAATCGAATCTGCGGCCGTGAGACTTTGACAATCCCACTACACCACTAAGGCTCATCATGTGTCTCGGGTGCCTCTGTTCATGCAGATACAGGTTCGCCTCCCTGTGGTGACTTTTCGGAGTCTCCAAATATAGAGCTAGCCACGGTCCATATGCGTGAACCTTAAGTGATGTACACGTAGTGCCTATTCAAATGGACAGTGGAGGTGATGTATCTTACGTACTCGATCAATTCTTGAAATACGACCAAGGTCAAGGCCATAAGGTCACCACATGAACACATGACTGTACGTTTACAGTTATCTACTGTTGTGTTGAGGTATTTGTAACTTGTATGTAGCCCAATGTGTATTTAGGAATAGTTCATTATTGTTACAAATTTATCTAGCACTACTTCACAGAGATGTGCTAAATGTAACAACAGAAAGCTACAATCACGCATTTTGGTTTTCAAGTGCTCATCGGACAGAAGCAAAGGAAAAGGCCAGGAGGCATACCTTTCCTTTTACACTCAATAACAATAAACACTGAGCAAAACTAAGGTCAACTTCCTTCTGTCTCTGTTGTTATTGCTTGTCCCAAAAAAAGACTCGTGATTTCGATGCCATTGTAATCATAGTGGGGTGTGACATTGTAAATCCTGATAAACGAAAATATTATTATCAAGAGTACTGTTTAAGAATGCCTATTGACTTCCTTTTTATGCATGTATCTCTAATGAAGAAAAGCTAGGATAACTGTGTGTCAATTATCAGATACTTTTTATTACAGGGTGGATTCTTTATTTGCTTATAATGTAATCATCCGACCTCTGTGTCGGCTTCGTCATTTTAATAAATGAATATTGATTGATTGATCGATTGATTTATTGGGAACTGTTTGCTGTTTCTAGCTGCACAAGATCTGAATTCATTGTGGCAGTCAACAGATGATTTGCTAGTTGAAGCTGTTCTGCCTGCTGTTGAAACGGAACAGGTATCAGCTGCATCAACCATACTGGTGGAGCATCTGAGCATCATCATTGGCATCTCTGTCTGTCTCGGTCTGGTTGTCTTTGCCTTCATTGGTGCCATCCTTTGTCTGTTCAAGCGACCAAGATACAACAAGGTATATGATAGCCCTTTCTTCAATCAATATGTGATCTATTTACAGTAACAAGTCTTTACTAACTACCAAAGTGTGTTTGAAAGAAATTTACCATGGCACATGTGACATTGACACGGTTGAGATACACGACTACATCAAACTCTAACAATGAATTAGTAAATTGCGAAATTCATAAGACACTGTTTGATCAAAATTCTAAACTTTATATGAATTTCATCGAACGCAATTCTTTTTGGATTATATTACAGCAAAACTGCATTTTATCAATTGCATTTCTGTAGTTATCACTGCACATTTTGTGTGTCACGGCTCATTAAAACAAACCCTGGTCTCCCCTGTTGACTTTTGTTCTGTGTGAACAAAGCTCATGACTGCTTTTCATTTAGCGAAAGCATTATTGGTTTGGCATATACTGTTTAACGTTTTCCCTATGTGAACCTACGTACTATAAGGAGAACTGTATGGTGGGACACTCGAGATCTCTACTGAAGGACTACATATTGGAAAGAGGACCTGATAAACTATTGGACTACACAGAAATAAAGTACAAACTGCAAAACAGAGAATAACGGTGTCATTGTGTTCCTGGACTTGTCTGGGATTATGCACCAAGCCAAAAAATAAGAAACGTCAAAGATAATCAATACTGACAGCCTATTTGTAAAAAAGATTGTGGGTTCTTAATATGTTGCAAGTAGCTTCCACAGTTTCCCACGAATTTAGTAATGTATATTTATGAAATCTGAATGACAACAGCAATCAGTGACAATCTTGTTTAAAAGATAGCACCATCAGTGGAAGTAAGTAAGTAACTGGTTTATTTGCCAAAAACAAGCAAAACACAAAATTTAGAACACAATATGCTAACTCAGCGCCAGGCTACCGGCGAAGTCTCGCAGGAATCACTTCGCTGGTCACCCAAACAATATCACATGGAAAATGAATTGGTAAGAAGAAGAGTCATAGCACACTAGAATATCAATCACGACAATAAACATCAATACATACAAAAATAAGGAAGTAATTGCATACATTTAAGCCTAGGCATATTTTAAACTTTCAGTCAAGCTACAGTTATAGATCTCTGAGTTAAGACCAATATAATATACAAACACAGTGAATCAATCAAGTACAACTTTAGCAAGTGTTTAAGTCTTTTTGGATTCAAAAGAGGATGAGAGTAGAATCCTCTTTTAAGTTGAGGTTGAAACTAGAATCCTCTTTTAAGTTGAGGATGAAACTGGATTCCTCCTGTTCCTATCAAGTCTTCAATAAACTATATTTTTTTGTATCCAGCTGGATATACATTGCGCTCTATTTTCTTTTGTAGTTCTTTGCTGTCCATCTGGAAGAATTGCTTCGTTCTAGCACAGACAGCAAGTACAATCCTGAAATGCCTCTCGATGAACAGACAGATGTTCTTCCGTATGATCCACAACTGGAGTTTCCGAAAGACCGACTCCAGTTTGGTAAGGCATGATGGCTTCTTTAGAAATCCAGCGGACACAAAGTTAATTGAAATTAAAAGAATACATTTGGTAACTACTTGAAGCAAGTTTTATCATTTGCAATACACAATTCAGACAGCAAAAGCAAGATTTATGCCAAAATAATATTTCAAAATTGGTCAATAAGCAGGACATTGATAACCCTTCATCAAATTAAGATGTGAAAATGTGTTTAGTCGGTACCTGGTATTTGTTTGCTTTTAATGAAAATCATAATCTGTTTGGACATTGCTGCTGAGTGATGATAATGATGCAAATCTGCAGATTCAGGAGTTTGGATCGTGCAAATGCACTGAGGGAAAGTTTGTGTTGCCATGATGTTATGTCTGTGTGTTGATTAATGATCATAAGAGTACCAATAAGTCTCTTAAAGGAATATTTGGCCAGCTAATGTAATGAATGTTGGGTTGAGTATTGACAATTGGAGTTTCAGAGTGTTGAACTGTTTTACATTTTGTAGATGTTGTTATTGGTAAAGGGGCGTTTGGAACGGTCTATCGAGCTCAGGCAGTTGGAATAATTGACTCTGAGTCAGTGACTACTGTGGCTGTGAAAACAGTTAAAGGTGATTCACTGGAACCTCTTGTCCTGTTTAGTTTTTACCTTCAGTATAATATTATGTGGCTAATATGTTGGGAGTGTTTATTTGATGTACTATTCCACTTCATGTAGCTCATATTTTATCATATCTCTTGTCATCGCAACTCTAACTCCCAATTAACCAAATCCATCCACCGGTCATCGCTCTCTGACATTGACTATGGAGTGTGGACCCTGGAGCTATTTTTGGCTCAAGGTGTCTGGTAATGGGGTGCCTCTGATTGGTGTGCACTGTTTAGAGGCGCTTTACAAATTTCTAGATACAATGCGATATGATATCGTGTCTTTCAATATATAATGTGACTGTCATTGACTTCTTAAACTTGTGTACACTGTACAGTGTACAGGATACTTTAGATATCATTAGATTAGATTATTGTTTGGTAGGTTGTATAAGCAGGAAGAGCTTGGCTCTGAATTTGAAACGTTGAGCATAATTCTGAAAGCCTCGAGCAATGCTTCTAGGCTTCTCGACCATTCTAATGCTATTTACCGGTTGACATGGTTGTATGTTGTTTCTAATTGTTGATTTGTCAATGCGTTAGACTGTGGAAAAATGGATCAGTTTAAGGCGTTGATCTCTGAACTGAAGGTATTGATCCATCTTGGCCAACACATCAACATCCTGAATGCACTTGGAGCTGTAACGCAAGATATCAGCAAAGGTTCAAATGCTTAATCTCTTGTCTATTGTTATGAGATTTGTCATGATTAAATCATCTGTAGTAGCTTTGAATATTCTATGTACAATTTTATTGAGAAGTTGAAGAGATTTAAAATAATATTAAGTTATGCTGAAGTTATAATAAAAATAAATTCAATTTAAAGCATGCAATTATTATAATTTAGTGTTAGTAAATAATTATTTAAGATATGCAGGCAGGATTCTTTGCGTTTAATTTGTCAAAGAAAAGCTCGTATCATGCCATAAATATTACAATACTACAATAGTGTGTCTAAGTTACCTGAATTAGAACGTGTGATCACTGTGATGCAAAATATCCAACTCAGCTCAATGCTGACCTGGTAGCAAGAAGCTGTGTTCTGAGACTCCCTGAGGTAGATTCTGTAGGTACCTAGTCTATTAGGTACAAATTCTTAACATCATCATATACAATGCTTAATCTTTTAATGATGAGCCTGTGCTAAAATGCATAGAAAGTAATCTATCTTGTCCTCAAGGTGTTAATAGAATACTGAAATTGTTTTAACGTATTGCAGGCAGCCTGTACGTCATCATGGAGTACTGTCATTACGGTTGTCTTCGTGATCATCTCATCAAGCAGCGTTGTCATTTCATCGGTGTTTTCAACAACTCTTTCCGGGAAAGCATGTTGGTGAATGACACGGAACTGGTGGGCGCAGATGAGGTGGGATACCTGAAGGCAGCCAAGTCTCCTTGTGGAGATTACAAGTATGACAGACCACTGTCTGTGAAGGACCTTGTTTGCTATGCCTTCCAGATTGCAAGAGGACTGGAATATCTACATTCAAAGAAGGTATGGTTCGATTTCACGCTTGTTATCAATTCGGCATTCTTGAAATATTTTGGTTAACTTATAGTACAGAAATCTAATTACCTTTTGTGGATGCTATCTGATTCAATCTGAATGCATGACATCAAAGACATTGAATACAGAATTTCTAGTATTTCTGTGTTAATGGAGCCAGTTAAGCTGTAAGGTAATAAATCATGTTGAAATGAATCATAAATTCTCCGGTTTGCAATATCCTAATTGGATCTAGTGTAAATAGAAATGTTCGAATAATCACAAACAATTCAATTGAAACAATATTATTGTTCTCGATTTTTCAATAAGCATCATCATATACATGGAAAGTTAAAAAACCGGGAAACCCGGAGCGGTCTTAAGACCAGGGCTATCTATAGAGACACATTTAGCTGTTATGATGATGGTCGATATTTCATTTAAATTCATTACAGAACTATAGCAAGCTGTTAAGATTACATTTATATGGCAAAAGACATAACATAACGTATACAAGACACAGACACATAGGCCTATAACTCAGTTATAACTCATACTATACATATATAATTGATCATTCATTAAATGAGTGCATAGAGATTTCTTAAATTGTTTTAAGCTTGGAAAATGATTACCAATTATGGGGATGTTCAAAGTGTAGTAGAAAGAAACGTGTGGTAGGTCATTATATAAAGTTTAACTAGTAGTGTCCACGGCATGGATCTTGTCTTGTCTTGTCTTCAGCCATCTTCGTTCCGAAGTTGGGCTGCACCGTGAACTGTCCGTCTCCAAGTACATCTACATCTATCCTCGGTTGCCCTCATCAGTTGACACGTATTTAGACCAGTCCAAGACCTTATATTCTCCATCCAATTG
>JAQFXW010002737.1:0-12697 GCA_034693945.1 Dendrobaena attemsi
CATACATTTATCAAATTAAAAGGTACCGTATACCATATTAATGGAAAATATTAACTGCATGTATGCCGCATCTGAATTATAAAAGTTACATTATTATTAGCTTTGATATTTGAATAAAGGAAAATCGATTGATTGCACCACAGATCCTGCACTTTCAGAGATTTTACACTGCTTAGATATAAATGCACCTGCGCACAGAAAACTTTCCATTTATAATTATGTTTCAATCACTAATGCGTTAAGATTACGCCGATTAGATTAGAACGCTTAGTTCACAGCTAGCTCTGTTTACGATGCAACACGAAACTAATGGTTATAACGATTCCAATATTTTCTGCTGCTACTGTGAACATTACTCTGAATCCATAGATATTGAGAATGGTCTTAAGACATAAGAACCATCCATTATCAGTGCATATCTAGTACAGTATCTAGTAACATTGTAATGCTACGCGGCGTCTTCATCTTTAACCAGGAGGTGACGACAGTTTCCTTGTGGGCCAGAAGCTGGTAGCCAATCGGAAGATACATCACATTGAGGATAATCGACTGCTTGGATATCACGAGACTTGTATGATCAGTTCTTAGCCGAAGAGTCATTCTGGGTCGACTCTTCAAGAACAGGTCCTGACCCAAGGGCCAACAGTGACTCGTTGATATCAATGGTCAGATCACGTACTACAGAAAACACATCAACAAGAAGCCTTACTACACAATGTAGTTGCCATGGAATGTAGTGTTGAGTACAAGTAGCTATGTATATGGCCGTTTATATAGCTAAAGGGATGCAGCTCAAAGGTGCTGTAACATGGGCATGATAGTGCAGTGGTGAAGGTCGCCGCCTTGCAACTGAAGGGTTGCAGGTTCAAATCCCATCTGCCACATAAGGACCTTTCGCAAGTCCTTCACTCACAATTGCTCAAGCGCTTTGGCGTATAAAACTCTGACACACCTGTCCTGCGGGCTGTAGTCGGGACCGCCTCTGAGTAGTAGTGGTCTGTAAGAGATGGTATAGAAATACACAAACACAATACAATACAATAATATAAAATATTGTTTTGCCACAGGCTCCATTTAGGAAAATGACAAAAATTTCCATCTCAGTTAATGTAATATACTGATACTGGTAGTGATTTTCTTAATTCCAATTGTTATAGGAGTATATAATCTTACCTAATCTGAAGGAAGCAACCTTAATCTTAGAAAAGCAACCTGATCGAAATATTCCGTAAGAGGATATTGGATAAGAAATCCATGGCATATATCTTGAATAAGAAATCTACTTACATGTATTTATGAGATGCGTTCGAACGTCTCGCCCAGATTCCTGGAGTCCCCGAATAAATTCCTCACCAATCAGATTTTGAATGTTCGGCAGAATTCTCTCACGAAAGCCCTGCAAGACAATTTTTAAAAGCATACACTCTCTAAGTAGTCAGTCACCTTTATCTGAAATCGATAGCGTTAATTTGTAGGTCAACTGCAAAATATATTCACAAAAATAAATAATAAAGCTTCATCGACACCAATATCACTGAAATTATATCTTAATCATGAAATAGTGTAACACAGTTTAATTTGTTTAAACTTTATTGCAACATTACCCGTTTGTTTTTGTCTTCATTGACTTACAACCATCAAAGTCCCAGTCTTGTTGTCAAGACCTGAAACCTCAAGACCAAGACCAAAACCTTTTGTCTCAAGACCAAGACTTCTAAAAACGAACTCGAGTGCACTCGAGTTCAAGACTTCAAGACCAAGGACAACCAGACTGCAAAGTCCTCCTTATTCTTACCATTGTAATTGCTAACCTTCTCATTTTGACCCTCCTCCATCTTCCATTTCCTTGCACCTGATCATTTCTTATCATCCTCCAAGCCTGTAGTCATTCGAGAATTTATATAGCACCTCTTCAAGGGGGACTAATCAGAGGTGTAGTATATGATGGGTCTGTAATATTGAGCCACAGTGGGTCCATATGACCTTTTTGGATTGACTATTATGGTGTCTGTCTGATGCTTTGTCAATAAATTGTCTTACTGACTTACTCGCTGTTTCTATGGCAACCACATGCAAGTGAACACAGACTCACCTGTGCCACAGGTAAATATTGACTGGCTCTGATGAAACCAGCAACGTCGCGATGTTCGTTATCTTCTGCAACATCCATCGGAGTTTTGATCAGGTTATCGAGCATATCCGTTGCGGCTCCCCTCTTCAGCAGCCCCTTCACGATTGCCAGATTCCCACGCATGGCTGCCACATGGAGAGGAGTCAACCCGAACTTATCCCTAACGTTCACATCGCTTCCCTTCTCCATCAGCATCTCTGCAACGTCATCCTTGTCCTTGAATGCTGCGATGTGGAGTGGCGTAACATCGTGGTCCTCCGCCATGTTGGCGTTTCGTCGCGTCTCGAACCGCTGCTCGATCTCACGAGCCGATTCCTCATCCGGGTCTACACCCCATCCAGAGTGTAGCAGCGTCCCGTATTTGGCGACATCGATCGTTCCACTGCGGGTGCGTTTCATGAAGATGTCCATCAGACCGCGGCACACCTCGACGTAGTGCCAACTGTCGCGACCTTTGTCTTTGCCTCTGATCAGCATGCAGAGTTCGCCACCTATGTATTTATCCCTCTGGCAGAGCATACCGCGGAGCCTGTCGTCCCCCTTACGACTCTTTATCTCGTTGATGAGAAACTCCACCATTTCCACTCCAGCTCCGTCCGCTGCCATGTGAAGCACGTTCCTCCTACGCGTGTCCGTCTCACATATATCGACACCTCTCGTAAGAAGGTACTTTGCCACTTCTAATTTGCCCTGCTCACAGGAACGCATAAACGCTGACTTCCCTGCATCGTCTTTAGACCCAGGATCAATCCCATGATCTTCCATCGCTTTTCTAAGGAATCCAAGTCGCCCGTAGTGACCTGCAATTGCTAAAATTGAACCCAGCCTGTCCTTGCGAAGTCCACACTTTAGCAGCTTTGCGAGACTCTTGTCGTCCCCGTTTTCCGCAACCCTCAACAACGGTGATTTCTTGGCGGCATCCTTGACAGTCCAGTCCATCCTGAGGTCCTTAACGAGGGTCGTCAGAAGGTGCGTATGACCGACGATGCAAGCGACGTGCAGTATGGACTCCTTGCGCTTGTTGACCTTTGTATGATCCACTTTCAGATTCACCAACAACTTAACGACGTCGACATTTCCTCCAACGACTGCCCAGTACAGCGACGTACAATCCATCGAGTCTGGTTCGTTGTGGAGGTCTTGAGAGTACTTGAGCATTCTTTTCACTTCAGCCAGATCACCATTCCTTGCCGCCAGGTGAATCTGGTTCAAGGATTTCTCCCACGTCGTGTAAGTATCCATCTCCTTCTGCACCTTCCTATACCTGACGTTGGAGCAGATATCCTCCGCAGTTTTACCCTCGTGAGGACCATCCTCTGCCTTCAGGGGCTTGAGGTCTATCCAGCACCCCGCTCGAAACAGAGGGCTGAAAAATTGGGGTCTGTTGCTGGTGACTATTGCCTGGAGCAGTGTCAGACCATCCTTGTTTCTCAGCTTGCAAACATCTTGCTTGCTTTCAAAGACAAACTTTCTCAGTTGGACTTCAAAATCGTAGGGGTAGTAATTCTTACCTTCGACCATCGTAAAAAGTACATTCGATATTATTTGTAATTTTGCCTCAGGCCCCTTTAGTGATGTTCTAAGAGTTTTTGTCTCAGTTTTGTTACCTAAAACAAATAAGAAGAAAATTTTAGTTTCAACTGACAAGATCAAGAATCAGTTTCAGTTGTATTTTTTGCTCTATCATATGTGACAAGTGTGTCCAGTCAGTTTCAAGAACATCACCAACGTATTATGAGCCATCAGTAAGCAATTTTTGAGTTGTTGCGCGGCTCTAGCCATATCAGCACAAAGGTTAACACTTTGCTCATTCAACAACGTTGTGTTCATCAAACCCTGGGCCATCCTACAAATTACTGTACCATGAATTTAAAGTCTCACCGACTTCCTCAATCCTCACTAAGTTACATGTCATCACTATAGAAGAAGCAGTATTTGTGGAAAAAGGCAAAATCAAAATCTTCTGCTGTATGGACTACTAGTATATCACAACTCTAGATATGAAACAAGACACTGACTCCACATCTTAAATATCGTGGCATAAAATCTCTAATAATAATACAAAACAAATATTAATTTTGAAACTAATGAAACAAAATAAATAAATGCTAAAAAATAAATAAAACAAAAACAAATATTAATTTTGAAACTAATTACAAAAAACTCTGTAGCTCATTTATAACAACGACCTTACCTTTATAATAAATTTGACGTAGGGCGCAACCTGACTCGCATATTCAGAGACACCCGATAAGCTAGCTATTTTTAAGTGGCTCTCGATTATCATCCAGCGCTTTAAACAGTCGCCTTTCTTGGAACATTCCTTAGAATTGGACAAGATGTTATTGTTCCAGGTGATCATCATCTTCTGTCTCCGGACAAAATTTTGACCACCTGAGGGATTACTGATAAGTCAGGTAAAAAATTATAGAAAGTAAATACTAAAAATAAATAATAATAAACAAATTTTAATTTATTTTGAAACAATCTTGACCAATTAGTAGACCAGACAAACCATTACCATTTTTAGATGCGGCTGTTTCTTCAGGTGGTTTTGCATCTTCTGCAAACGCACCTTTAGGGCTTTTGAAATTTTCCATCTCCTGTGGGACATCCTTTGACTGTCTCGCTCTTTGTTTCAGTCCCTCGAAGGCCTTGATGAGACTTGGGTAAATTGCAATGTTCAGATTCAGAATGAATAAGAGTAACTGTATAACGAGAGAAGCCTGGCGATGAGGAGATGTTGCTGATGTCAGACGACGCTTGACTTCATCATTAATTAGGTTTTCTTGTTTCAAAGCAGCAACTATCATGTCTACATTTAGGGCCACACCGTCATCGCACGCATCAGTTATCATATCGATATCGACCTCCAGAGGACGAACCTTTAAACTATAATCACCACCTGAAGCAAAAGACAAGAATCTACATTCTACATGATAACAAGCGACGATGTGTCCATACATATGTGGTTCAAATAGGGTGAACAGAAATCTTGAAATGCCTTCTCTATTCTAATGAACTTGGCAACTCTTTATTGTCAGTCTATCACAGCAGCCCTCAAGCGTTTGAGATTCATGGACCACTTATATTTTTGACTTGGTCACGGACAACCACTTACATATTTGACGCTAGCTGGGCACTATGCCTGGTAACTAAGCAACCTAATAAATTTCTAAAATTTATATATCTGCAATATAATATCAAATCTATAATTCTATATCAAAAATTTTTCATTGTTAATCAGCAATTATTAGTTTGATGCTATCAAGTGTATAGCCATTTAAAAGAAGAAATTTAAAAAATTTACAAAATGTAGCAGTTTAAATGTTCCTAATTAAAAATCATATATAGGCCTACACTAGACCTGCTCGTGAACCACCAGGAAAAGGGCCACAATGCATGCTGAAAACCAGAGGTTAAAAACCGCTGGTCCAACACACTATTTATGTTTGTCTGGCTAAATTAGTTGATAATCAGTCATTAATATTGTTGTATTCAAGTAAATTAAATTACAAAATGTTTCAACTAATTCTTTTAAATAAAGTACAAGCTTCTTCCAAAAAAATGTGGGTCATTAATCTACATGTTTGCATCAATAGAACTATAAATATAAGAGGAGCAGTTTCTAGTATTAGTTATTTCTCAGCAACTCCAACAACCTGTGATTACTTTCCAATACTATGGTCACTGTGGTCAGTATAGCAGAACTACATGTGTTCTAACTGAAATTCCTTTTGGCAATAATACATATGTTTAGAAATAATTCAATCACATTTTTTGGATTAAATGATTGATAAATCATCATAAAATTCTATCTATGGGTCCAAAGTTAGGCATATTGAAATTGAATAATTTCTTGAATGGACAGATTTTGCCACCAAACCAAAAATGGTATTAGGTAGTTCACTTGGAACATAGTTTGGTAGCTGCTCTCTAATAGTTGAACTTTGATGGATGATCTGTAGTATCTTCACTAGTTGCAGGCAATGAGATTTGATTTAGACGATGACAGATCAAAGACACCTACCAACATCTTCAGTGAGACTAAATATATCCCTTGTGACAATTCTATCTGTCATTTCTGCAACAAGCTTCAAAACTGCATCGTCTCTGCATCTACTCTTCAAACAACCAACAGCTGAATCGACATCATCAGAATCTTTTTCCTCTCCATCAAAATCTCTTAGATGACTTTTGAAAGATGCGATTGGACTTGAATCCATTGCACCATCTGTCTGTACATCGTCTTTATCCACTAATATTCCTGGCAAACGAGAAAATAGAACTACATGTGTTCTAACTGAAATTCTTTTTGGCAATAATACATCATCAGCTTTATCCACTAATATTCCTGGCAAACGAGAAAATATTTAATTAGGGCTGCTGATCAATCGCCGTTAACGCGTGCGATTAACGCGGTACAAAATTTTGCGATTAAAAATGTTAACGCATTAATCGCACGCGGTAATTAAATCCTTATGACGTCGTTCGTACGACGGTATCGACGACGATCATCTAATGCGCCTTTCCAGCTCAGCGCCAAATGAGCAATCTAATAATATCAGTCTTGCTCTGTTTCCGTGAAGCGTGTGTAGGTCAAAGAGATCTTTGGTGTGGATTGAACTTGTTTATTTTATGCCATGAATTTAAATGACACAAAGAACGGTTTTGAATGGGAAGTTCATTTTTAAAACTATCGCTTGCAAATGTTATAAAGAAGGAAATTAATTACCATCGCAGCAATTCGTCGCTCAATTACCATATGCAGCTAACGAAGCATGTGTTTATCGCACACGATGACCCGTCGTCACCGGTCGCATTGTCCTCTAAAGGCCTGTCGGACTACGTTGGTTGAACTGCAGGAAATGTCCAGACATTGTTGTTGATAATAAAGGGTCATCCCTTGAACCGACCAATGTAAATAAGCTAGTGACTGAATCGATAATTTCCTTTATAAGAAAAAGTCTTATTGCGAATTTTCACCTTTACATGGATAGCATTCTTAACGTAGCTTAGTTCGGACACAAACTTTTTAGGCTACTTTCAGCAGTTGACTGATTTCTATAGTATTTTCAAAATATAGTTCTGTGTATTAAATTGCTTTTGTTATGCAAAGCCGTTCAAACAACTAAATGGCATTATGGCCTAATTCAAAATGTCTGAATTAATGGTTATTAAAACTGTTTTGCTATAGAAAGTGAGCATTAAGTTTCTGTGCTCTATTAGACTAAAAATAATATATACTTGTTTAAGGAAGTATGAAAAATGTCGATTAATTTTGCAGTTAATTTCGATTAAAATTTTTAATCGATTGATTAATCGCGATTAATTTTTTTGATCGAACAGCAGCCCTATATTTAATCAATTACATGAAAATGAAATCAATTTAAACTCCTTCACTGTTCCAAGAAATTCTGTTTTTTGATTTGACAGCACCTGGTGCTTCATTCATGATCTAGAAACACGATACCTAAAATGTATATAAAGATGCTCCATTATGGATATCCTCCAGACACCCATCAACACAACTTGGCCCAGAGACTCTAAGCATCCATTATCATCTCTTAGATTATCTTGGGATAAGCTGGTTGGCTCCACAACTCACCACAAGCTTGTGTGGGTCCACTACTACTGATTCTGCCTGCTTACTGTGCTTTGTAAGATATCATATTTTCACTGAATTTGCATCATATAAGCCTCTGGTAAAGTCCTTTAAGTACTGCATAGTGCTATATAAATATTCAATTATATTACAATTATAATATGCAGCAGTCAATTGACGTGAAACCTCCTTTGGTGCTTACTATGTGTATTGTAATTGTCTGTACAGAGCCGAATATGATCTGCTAGGTTTGTATCTACAATAACCAACAACACCTGTAATTATTAATATGCTTATCTTAATAAAAAATTGAGACTTAAAAATGATCCCTGAAGACTTAAAACCCTTCTACAGAATAAAGAATATGTTCTTGAATGATCATTAAAGTTATTAAAATAGATATTACATCGAATTTATTCTGTTCTCATGCAAATTATTTGTCAATATCATGATTTATAATTATTGCAATAGACTACTGGCACACTGCTTTAAAAAGGATCAACATAAAACACAAATCCTTCAACCTCATTTAAGAGATTCACTACAAGTGTTCATAGTAGTGATGTTATATTAACCACCAATTATATTTTGAGGCTTGGTATCACTTAGTGACTGCTTATATGACTGTGTTTCCTAAGAATTTACTAATGGTTGCTTCTAAAAACCTTGCCAAGGTCCATTTGCCAAAGGAACATTTCCTTTTGTTACGGGTCAAAAAAGCTGAAAACAATTTCACTTTGAAAAGCATAACAATTGCTGGGACCCACGACGTACCGTTACCATCGTAGATCAAGCACTGGAAGTTCTTGAGCTGACCACTCTCTACTTTTGCTGCTATTATTGCATTCAGTGTTCTCCTGAAAGAGAGAAATTCTCTCTCGTATTCTTCCTGCGATAGTCTTCCAATCTTGTGCAACATTCTCAAAGTCCAAATTGGCTGAGGGTGCTCAATAATGACCTGAAAACACAGGCAGTTCATCCATTTTAGATCAAAATAAAGACCAGGCAAGCATACAGTAACTTCATATTTCTTGAACATCAAAGAAAGGCTAACGGATGTCACGGCCAATGTATAAACATGGCCACAGAAATTCAGCAACCAAACAATCTTTCATAACAGGACACATTGTGGGTCCACAAGTATAAAGTGGGAGGTAAAAGCACCTTCTGTCAATGGATAACATTGAACTCAGCAAACACTCATTTATGTTCCTTAAAAATTCTAAGGGACACATGTAAATAGAAGAATCAACTAGAAGAATGTCTTCCATGTCCCAAATAGGAACATCTAAATGGCACTCCTTTCTTGCTCTTGTTCTGAACTTGTCGAATACTTACACGTTACAACCTCATGTCACTTAAAAACATCCCTGTTTGGCGACAGACAACTATGCACTAACAACTTGTTGTGGTCATTACACAAAGTCCACTCAAGCAGGCTTAAACCTGCAGTTCTTAGGCTATACAGAATCGTGCTACCAAAGAGACTACCACATCTAATTTTCTTTACCAAGAAGTTTAAAGAGGAACATTATAAATCTCCCAGAAAAATTAGCAAAAACCTTTCAGAATGTTTTAAAAGTTTGAATGATACAGAGATGTGGGCATGGTAGTGTAGTGGTGAAGGTCGCGGCCTTGCAACCGAAGGGTTGCAGGTTCGAATCCCACCCGCCGCATAGCAAGTCCTTCACTCACATTTGCAAAAGCGTTTCAGCATGTAAAACTCCAACACACCTGCGGGCTGTAGTCAGGACCGCCTCTGAGTAGTAGTGGTCTGTAAGAGGCGGTATAAAAATACACAAATACAATACAATGTTGCCTACCACGTCACGTTCAAGTTGAAAGACTTGGCTGCTGATAAGTCCATGTCTTCTTTCGCTTGGGTCAGTTGCGATTGCTATCCAACCTATTCCCTTGAATCGCTCGTCCTTTGCTGTAGTGAGCTCATTCGAACAGTCAATCACTACAGTTGGTAACAGTTTCCTGTGACACCATCTACCTACGCGCTCCTCCATACCTAAGGTAGCAAAACCAAAAGGTCAAGCAATTGTAACACTGAACATGTATGCAAAATATCATGTAATATTTACATTTGATTTCTTTCTATTAAACTAGTGCAATAAAACCACCATACTACTGTACACTCACACTGGATAATTTCCATAGCTTTTATATAACAAAATCATTTACAATGAAACTTAATTTCTGTGTCAAGTCCATTATGTAAACTTCTTCTTCCTCCAAGAAAATGAGGAAACAAGAGCTCTGCTCACTGACCGTGAAGAAGCGGATATAGTTGATCAAAGAAGTAGAGGCAAGCCAATCCCTCGCCAATGTGCTGTGTTGGGAAACTGGGGTTCTGGCAACGTTCGAGATAATCTTCTTTTGTTTCCAAAGTATCCTCATCACCTGAAAAATTCATGCTCACAGTTGTACTTATGTACTATATAATTATGTATTGCATCTTGTTCTCAATTGTTTCGCTGTTTAAATCTATAATGCCGAGAAAGTAGTAAATGGTATGGGTTTTCCTATCCTCTCGACATTAAAGGGTTAATTTGAATATGAACGACACTAACCAAAAGCCTGTATATCAGGTAAATTGCTTGTACTATGGCCATTGTGAAAGAAGCAATACAGAATCCAGCGCATTTCCTGAACTTAAGATTTAAATATTCTTCTCACATCTCGGCTTTAATTGTAAAAATTTAACTAATTTCACAAACAGTTTAATCACTTGACAGAAGTAAGGTAAAATCAACTGATTGAAATGCAGGTTGCAGAGTTGAGCCGATCGAGTTCTGCTATATTTAGCTAAGCCGAGAATGGATATGAGTGCAGCTGATTTAAGTGGAGTTGATATGAACAAAGTTGACGAGTGTAAACACTCCTGCGGGCTGTAGTCAGGACCACCTCCAAGTACAGCGAGTAGTAGTGGTCTGTAAGAGGCGGTACAAAAATACACAAATACAATACAAAGTTTATTCGAGTTGTGTAACATGTATTGAAGGAATTTAAGACAATTAGTGGGAATACATGTGTTATTTTTAGTTTAAAGGGCTTGAGTCAAGTCGAGTTGATGTGAGACCAGGAAGGTAACAGAGTAACAGGCAAACTAACCGTTACACACTGTCACAACAGTGTTGGACAGCTGGTCATCCTCATGCAGTAGGTCCTGCAGACAACTTCTAAATGACTCAATGTACATCCTCCGCTGTTGAGGATTTTCTGCGAGGGTGAGCATTCTGCTCATCCTTACAACACTAAGAACCCTGTGATCGGGATATCTGATGCTGACTGAGAGGGTCGGTTGGCTTTCTCCGCCATGGAGCCCATCTTCCGGTCCCTCCACTTCCAAAACTCCATCTTTGATTGCATTTGGAAGAGATTGAGTTGAAATGAGTATATTACTTTTCCCATCAAAATTTGTCTCTGAAAAGGAATAAATCAAGATAAAGAAAAGAAATCACACAAGACAAAATGATGCTTTAAGGTTGGAAATTGGATGAAAGCAGCTAGAAGAAGAGAAGGTAAAGATAATCTGTAATTATTACATTTCTTTTTTCTCTCTATTTATTTAACTAGCCCAGTTAGCTACATCGGTAAGTGTGCGGGCCACGAAAGTCTGTGGTTACGGACACCGCGATTCAAGCCCCGGTGCTGACTGACATTCGGAGAGTTAAATCTCGGGCAAGCAGGAATGGGATGAAGGGGCACAGTGGATATTCGGTGCCTTGTGACCTAAGGGTCGCAGGTTCGAACCCCACTTGAGCCGCTAAGTAGCGACCTTGGACAAGTTGCTTATCCATAACTGTCTGTGAGGAAGGCAACGGGAAATCACCTCACTCATCTCATTCCCGGGTGGCGCAAGCCATAGAACCTGCCTCCGGGCAGAGAACTTATCATCATCGTCATTTATTTATTATAATTAGGCAGCAATGTCTATGACCAAACATGACTCGATATGCTGAGCAATAATTACGATCAGTTCCTACACAGAAAGCATCTCAGACCTGCACTATGATAGTTGATGAAATAACGGTTGGATGTGATTAACTACTTGAAGTCCAAATGCAATTCCTACAATTCTATGGAAGAAACTGATTTGTAGGCATGGCCCTGCAATGATTGATAAATGACAGATAACACTAGTTGAGAAACACAACTTTACTAAAGACATCTCAATGCTGGATTGCTGTGATCATATTAAATGCTTCAGACAAAAATGATTGAGAGCTGACACAAACTCATGCACATACAGAAAACAAAAAGTCAACTGAAAGATGTTAAGAGACTATATCGAACACTAAACTGGGGAGGAAACTGCTTTAGGAGAACAGGTCCTATTGACGGTAATTGTGTATTGAAACTGACCTGGTTTCAAACGGATCTGCGCGTACGTGTGGGTTGCATGAATTCTGCTGATCCAACATAGTAGGCTTTCTCTTTCTACAACTTCCGGCTTTGCCATTATGATATTCAACTGAAACCAGCAGCAAATTAAATGCTTTCAGATATAGCCAGAGTCGGAAGAATTGATAACTTCAGGTTATAAATCATCAATTGGAAATTGTTGGTTACTGTGCAGTGTTCATTTGCCAATTCTATATATAACTGTCAACAAATATTTATATGCCACAATTTTTTCAGCTCCTGCTGAACGCAGCTCTCATCAGAAAGTGCATATTAAATTGTTTGGGAAGTTCAGTTTAGTTGTAGATAACGGATGGATAGGATGTAAATACGCAATTACGCATACATAATTAATTAACCAATGTACAGAAATGCAGGATAAAGTCTGGTTCTCATATGGTTCATCCAGAACAACTGAGAACTTATGATGAGGGTTTCAGTTTATTCAACATCTTTTCAACCTATTGCGTAGCCAAAGCGTAAGAAGTAACTTAGAAAGAGAGTCAAAGGTAGAACCTCCCATAGCGATTTAATAAGCACTATCTCAT
>JAQFXW010002738.1:0-12695 GCA_034693945.1 Dendrobaena attemsi
CGTAACGTAACTAATTCATGTTAACATTCCGACATTTAAAAACACCGTCATTTTTGACGGGTTATAGCTAGTATTATCATAACTCTTTAAGGATGAACTGCATTTTCCCCAACCACTGTTGGTAGGATTTCATGGTTGAAGGCCAATATAGGGGTTAATGACTACAGGTATATTATAATAGCAATTAAACACTTTTATTATGTGTGTACTGAAAGTCACTTGGAAAACCAGCACAGTTTGTCCTTAGAGTGTTAAAGACAGACTTCTCACAGGTCCTCCTAACTTAACAACATTAAACTCTCACCAAAGATGACAAAGAAAACTGACTAATGAAGGGAGCTCATGATAAAGGTTGCCCCTCCAATGAACCGACCACAGCACAAATGCTATTGTGCACCATGGAAGTTCAGATGGGAGGGACCTGGCTCAGCCTGGTCACCCTGTGCAGCAGAGCAAAGGGTTCTGAGACTGGGAAGGGAACAGATTTAGATGCCTGGCCCTCTAAGATAGAAGGTGGATTGCAATCAATGCTGAAGACTTATGCCTATGCAATTAAGCATAAAATCAAGGAAACTAAAAATATGAATTGCTTTCTGACTCAGCTAATCATGTGTGGAGCTCAAATAGGGTGAAATCAAGGATACAACAGATCAGATTGTTTTGAATTGACATAATTTGATCCAATTTTAACCCTGTGTCATTTGATATTGTTACTAATTCATTTGTATTAAGTAGGCTCTTTTTACAATTAGCTTTATTCACCAGTTTGAAAGAAATTGCTATGGTTATTACAATTGCATGCTCAAAAGTTTAGTAGGAATATTGGAACTTACTGTAATTAAGCCTCATACTGGCCTCGCTAGATTACCATATAGGTATGTCTCACAGTCCTTGATGATATCAAGAAGCTTCTGCATAATTACAGGTTGTCTGCCCCAGACCCCTCTGTCTCCTACAAGACCAATGGTAGTGGGTGACGGTTGTGAGTCTTGAATGCCACCTGCCAAATCTGATTCCTGTGGGCATTGAAGCAAGGCCTCCCTTAATGAGTTGATGATAAAAATACAGGGTGCACTGTGCATAGTATTGGGGTTGGAGAAGGAACCTTGAAATAGGCATCTATCTCGCTTCCCATTGCCTGGATGACTAATGAAATATCTTACTATGTGGTGTAACATTTCTATCAAGTTAACAGACATTGATATAATCATGACGTGCCGAAAGTACTGGCAGTGTGTAAGTATTTATAATTTGTAAAACGTCTACAAATTATGTACATGCATTTTATTATGTGCTGTATTATTTATAATTTCTTGTTTGATTATTATGAATAATTTTTGTCATCCTACAATTTTTATACCCATGTGTTTGGCAAATGGACTAATGGTGTTAGGTGAACTCTGAACATAGGGTACTTGGGGTATTGAGGAAAGCTATCATATCATATCCAGAAATTTATGAAACTCCTCTCAACAGTGCACTTAACTCCGAGAGAGAGAGGTACTTCCAGAGTATGAAACCCTGAGAGAAAGATTGATTGATTCAAGACACTATTCAAAGGTATTCTAGAAGTTGTCAGATGAATTTTCACATACATTTAATAAGGGAAAAAGTAGGTCAGTCTTAGGAGCTGTTTTTTTCTATTGACTGCTGGGAACAAATTAAGACTTCTATGAGGCAGGCAATGTCTCTGTGGGACTGCAGCGGAAACTAGGCCTCTGTGACTATTCATTGGTTTGTTCCAGTAGAAGTGATCATAAAAGATAATGCTGACCTATGTCAGGTTTCTGTTCGTGGGGTATGGAAAGCGTTGTTATAGGAGAAGGGGGTTAAAAGCTACAGGGGTCATAAAACTGCTAGATTTCCTTAATTAATGGACTCTTTGAATGCTGGCCTCAGCTGAACTGTCTCGGTTTTTATGTAACCATGATCCACACATTTCTGGGCAAACCTACTTGTCCAAGTCTTGCAACTGGGCTAACAACCACAGGTCTCGATGTAATTTTAATAGCATTTGCTCTTAAATGAGGTCAGAGGTTAGATAGAAGATCACTTGAGTCAGCACACACCAACCCACCTACAAACATCCACCTACAGTGTCATACATACACAATCACACATGTGTGATATTTAGTACTACAGAGACAGGCACTGATGCAGTGCTGCTGCTGATCTTTTGTGTGTTTCTTATGATGTGTTGAGGACAAACAATCAGATATACTTGGTTCTGTTAATCTGTTTTGAAGCCATACTTCATCTGCTATTTTGTGTCCTACTAGCCTTTCTCTAGTTGTTATGTAGACATTTTTTTGAGGGGTAAGGTTATAAGGCTTTCCTGTAATATGATTAAAAACCAGGAACAAAGAGAGCTAGCTGCTTATGAACCAACCTATGCCAGAATCGGTTATTTAATAGGTATGTAGGTTCATTGGTGCAATTATCTTTCACTTTTCTGTTTCCATACTCAATCTGTACTATTCACTGTTGCTGTGGCCATGGCTGAACACATGCCCCTGTCCAAGCCAGCAACACGCCTACTGGGGGTAGGTGTGTTGAGTTTTATGACAGGTCAAGGAGGAGCCACCCCACACCATGGGTTCAGGTTCATTCCAGTGGTGGGTTCTAATAAAGCTGTGCCCAGTGCAACAGGCCTCGGGGTAATGAACCCATTTCATGGGGTGCCATTAAATCTGACCTGAAGAGTGCTTTCATAGAACAGTTTCAGTGTGACCTGACGGGGCTGGCATATTTTAGGGATTTTATCTACTTATTTGTTGTCAGCAAGTGCTTGCCCGGATTAGAGATTACTTCACATAGTAGGGTGTTTGAGGAAGATTGTTCGTTTGCCATTGATGATGTTTTCACAGCGATTTAAAGAGTGGGTAAGTAAGTTGACCGTGTGTTTTCTCCATGCTTGTTTTGGCCTTTGTCCTCTGATAGGTTTGGGTTGGAGGTCATATTAGATGCTGTGCAGAAGTACAAATTGTGCTGCCTAGCAATGTCTTTGAGTGGAAATGCATGTAAGAAATTGCAGGTTATAATACACTTGGATCTTTGATGTGCAACTGGATGCTTATATACAATGTTTATTAATTTTCAACCAACACGAATGAGGGCTTTTTTACTGCTGCAACATCCATAATTGGGATAGGGCCTGCATGAAATTGTTCATCATTATATGTAGACTCAAACTGCAGATTGTTAGTTTCTAGGATAAAACGAAAATACAATGTAATGTAATACAATTAACAATTGAAGGCACTAGAGTTGCTATTATGATGACATTGGGAGTGATAAAGTGATATATTTAACTTCATAGTTGAATGACCATGAAATTCGTTGATGCAAAAGTAGTTCTACATCACAGATTCTGCTGGATGATGTTAGTTAAATGTACTTTTCATTGTTCAGTGAACCTTTGTTGTTATTCAGAACTCTGACTAAGGAACGTCTACAAATGAGACCTATCGAGAAACGCCTATACAGTATACATGTATATGTGACTATATGTTATACTCGTGGAATATATATATATATTCTCAGAAATTTCAGGGAATCTGCGTAATTGAAACTCTTTTAAATGTATTCATATATTACAGACAACTTGGTTTAAATAGTTGAATGCGTACTTTAATTAACAAGTAGCATCATTATACCAGTTCTACTTATCAAACAAATGTTTAATGTAGCCCAGTATTGTGTGATATATAGTTTCCGTCAGATTTTCGGTATACCGATTACCGTGAAATTTCAGGTAATATACATATTTGCTGGCTATACACATTCCCTACAACATATTATTTATATATATATATATATATATTATACAAGGTTGGTTTTAATGTACAAGGACAGATATATTTGAGATCCAAAGCCAACATTAAAAAAATTAGTGCAGGCAATATTAGAGTTTGTTGTGATGCTGAGAAGCACTGTTTCCTGTCGTCTCGAAAAGCAGCTATCAAGTAAATTTACCTCCTGTTATTGTTGTTACAAGTATATAGCAGCGTGACTGGCAGTTTCTTGCGTGCTTTGATATATGTTGTAGTAGCGGCAGATATGAGGAAAATTGCCGCTGGTGTTTTTAGCCATTGTTTCCGCACCACTTGTCCATGTACCTTGCATTAACATTTATTTATAGAATAGTTTTTAGCATATTTTTAACATATCCGTGATAGGAGGAGTTTTTAGGTCTCATTTTTTCTATTGACAATTTTTTTATGATGCACACGGCTGTTGAGGCCTTGATCTGTTGAGGTCATTGGTCTGATCCTGTAGTAGAGGAGATTGCTGTTTAGTGATGTCCTTATTAATTTTGATCTGAACACTGATTAATTTTGACCTATCTGTGTACAGTGTATAGCCACAGCCATTAGTTTATTGTTACCAGCACTAATAGCAGACAGCCGTAAACACAATATACATTATACAGTTATGTTGGAATATGGCAGGAAGACCAGAGGACCATTGTCCTACTTATTAAGTCACCAATGTGCCATAAATAAATACAGAATGACACTCAAGTACCATAAATGAATGCAGAATGACAAATGATTATCCTGCTAATAGTCCAACTGGACTATGACCTGTAAAACACAAGAACTAAGAATGGAACAGTATTGTAAATGAAAGACAACACATTAAGTAGTGAAATAGGATGTTGTTTTGTTACAATTGCTACAATTGCTGGAGGAGGTCGGTTATTGGTTGATCAATTGTATACATGTATTAATTTTTAAACTGATGATAAATAAGGCATGCGATGTTTGGGATGGACTACTCCAAATAGAAGGGTAAGAAGGCCCAAGCCACCCAACACACCTAGTTGAAAATAGTCGAGAGTTAGCACGGGCAAGGCATCTTTGGTATTTATCACCTCAGTATCTAGTATAGTGTACAGTGTGCATTCGTGGATGTCAGATGTTCCAGGAAAATAACCTGTAAAGGTGGAGGAAATAAGTCGTGGGCAAAGTGAAACATAGACTAATATGCAATTTGTTAATCTGTTAAATATTTCAGATACAAGAGTTGATAGAAAGTTGATAAGCATTAGAGATAAGGAATCTACCTGCGATGATTGTGCACAGCCTCTGAACGAAATTAGTCACTATCTACAGCCTGGAATGCTTAGTTGCAATGTTACTTAGACCAAATACGGATAGAGGAATGTAAAGTAATAAGAGGGTTGTGAGACAACAAATGACAAATACAAGATAAAATAATAAATTCCTGCATTCTTGGCATTTTTAGTAGATATTTTTGTAATATGCACAAATACAAGATAAAATAATAAATTCCTGCATTCTTGGCATTTTTAGTAGATTTTTTGTAATATGCTCTCTACATTTGTGGTGCTCATAACAGCATAAGAACACCTAGAAATGTATCAATTGACACTAAAAGTTTTATGAGGTACAGGTTTTTTATTATCTAGAGTGGAAAGGGACAGATTTGTGTCAGACAATGTAAACGATGGTCTAACAGCCTTGAACCAACCAGTGCTAGCGAGGGCTATATATGTTTATTGGTTCAACTTTAAAAGGCTCTAACAATCAATCTGTCAAATGATCTTCATGTGAGAGAGAAACATTTGCACCACCTGCAATGATAATAAAGTGCAGTAAAGATAATGTGTCAGAGAGTCGCTTATAAAAAGTAAAAACAATAAAAGAAGGAGATGGGTGACTGCCTGGTTGAGTTTATTTGCAATATCTACTAGCTGATTTTTTTCCCATGAAAGCTTGTTAGACTGACCAGACCCTCTAGAACTAAGAATTAGATTATATATAGGCATATATCTTGTATATAATTATGTAGAATATATCATGTATTCATTTCAAAATTCAGATGCTGAGAGTTTATTTTTACTGTGTAAACTGATGATTAGTTTGAAGTAGTTTGAACTGATGAGTAGTATTTAGAAGTTGTTGACCTGAGTTATGTAGGCGTGACAACTATGCATCACTCGATTGGTTTATGAATGAATAATCTGATTACATGAGCTGCCAGTTGAAGTTTGTGACATAATTGGTATTGATAATGTTGTGAGTTTATGAGCGGTTCATATGAATTTATGATTGACATTGCAGAGTGACTGGCACTTGAATTTTTCCGAAAACAGACAGAGAAACATGGAGAACCCGACTAATCCACGACAAACGTCTGATGCGATCGGTTCACGAATAGAAAAGTAATTCTCCGATTGCACATAATAGAGGAAGAGTTTTGTGTGGTTCACCAAGTTTTACAGATTTTAATAATGATTCTTTTCAGATTTTAATAATGATTCTTTTCAGTGCTGGTTCTGGTGTGTCTTTATTTGTGGTTTCTACTTTCTGGTTTTAGTGTCGTTTTGTTTAGAGTGAGCGAGTTTTATGGGAATGAATAAGTTTTTCTATCAGCTGTAGATTTGGATCTATGAGTTGCTCATGCTGGCAGTGCCTGTGAATAATTAGTTATTACTGCTAGAGGGAGTAGAAGCGAAGCACCTTAGAAGTTAGAATATCCAAATACAAGAGGTCAATCAATGATGCACTGAAGATTTTCCAAAACGAGACGTTTCCAGAGATCATCCGTCCATTGTGTTGGAATATGACTCAGACTGACCAAAAAATCCAAAAATAGTGTCCTCAAAGCCGGTTTGTTTCCAAAACTATTGGTTCCCCAAAACTATGTACAGAATACTAGTGTGCCTCCAAAACTAGTGTGTCCTCAAAGCTAATATGGCTAATTTTATTCACAGACGAATTTGAAAAAAAAACCAAGAAGACAGTTAATGGTTAAACCAATTTCCTCTGTTGTCTGTACATATCATCTGTATCATCTTTTTCTTTTAGGGTTGCACTTAATCAGTCACCACCCGATGTGGTCCTGGTGGAACCGAATTCACCTGCTGAATCGCGATCCATGAAGCGCTTTTCCAACTGCATGAATTCACTTACCTCATCACATATGGCTAGGAAGAGGACGAAGCTCGATGCAAATACTATCATCTTCAGCCCAGAACAAGTCGGTCAAGCAAATGTATTGGCTCAGGAACACTGGAAGGTAGGCAGTTGCCATTTGTCAGGTTTCGTGTTTAAAATTATATGACGGCTTCACGTTATATGAAATGACAATGATGATGATGATGATTATGGTCCTGATGATGATTGCAATGATTATTATGAAAGACGATGATTGATTGATGGATAACGATGACAAATGTGTTGACGATATCAATCAAACACTGATGCAACTAAAGAAGGTGATTCAGTAGCCGATGAGAACAAAATTAGCCCGGTAATACAGATGCTGAGGGGTCATTGCATAATACGTAGCGCCTCAAATGGCCATTGCCCATCCACCCGCCCACCCATATACCCACCCATCCTTGCACTCTCTATCTGTTGCTTCAATTTGTCCGTATATGCTAGAGCATACATATTAACTAGATCTCAGTAAAGGTCTATCATATGATCAACTTTGCTTGTCTGGAGCATGTTGATGGTTGTCTAACAATTTTTTTTATTTTTATAAATAAAAAAAATTAAATTTCAACTCTTAATCATAAAATGATCTTCAACAGGTATTTACTTTCGACAATATTCTGCTCGTAGACGCTGATTTTAGCACGGGCCTTGATCACTCTAATTTAATACACATTGATACATGCAGTGATGGATTCGCAGCAAAGTCAAATACAGTTGTCAAGAAAGTGCATTAATTAACAAGCAATTATTTTATTATTAATAATTTAATACAGCATATTAAGTTATTAAATAATATTAAATTCGCCTTTGCCTTGTGTTTACCGTCTGTTGGAGCACAATGCGATGTATTAAAATCAAAAGCGTATTGAAAAGAGAACAACGTTGTATCCCTGCTGTTCTATGACTGCATAAATTTATATATCACATGCTTATGAAGCAGAGGTCCTCAACCTTTTGAAACTCAAGGACCACTTATAAATATTTTCTCAGGGTCATGGACCACCACTAAAGTTCTCTACTGCTGGTGACTGCAACGGCTGCAACCTATACATTTCTAGCATTTTTACAATTGTAACATATAAAATTAAAATTTTCTCTCCTAGATTAGCTTATAAAATATAAATTTTAGGGCCTACTCCCTCAATGTCCTACCTGCACCTCATCGTGGTGGGAGGGTGAACAGACAAGTAAGGTGTTGTCTGGTGAAGCTTGGCCATCAGTGGAGAAGGCTTTGGCGCTACGTGAGGTGGAAGGCTCTTCAGCAATCCTGAAAGTACTGCCTAACACAGAAGGCAGGTGTTGGAAGGACACCTACAGGCAAAGGAGGTCATTAAATAGACCCACTGACTTCCTTACCCGGCCAGGAGAGGATTGGTATATAGGACTAAGAAACCTCAAAAAGGAAGCCTCGTCATCTGCGTAAAGTTTGACGAAGAGAAAGAAGTAGAAGAAGAATTGTAAACTAATATTAGGGCCTGTTAACTGACCACTAGGCACATGGTCGTGGACAACCAGTGGTCTACAGACCACCGGTTGAGAACCACTGGTATAAAAGTTTCATTCAATGTTGACATAAAATGTATGTATTACTAAATTGTTGATGAAAGCATTATGTTCAGCTCCACCAACTCATGTAACGTTATGTAACATTTTCAAGGACACCACCCGTCCTCGAGCGTTACGTAATTATGCAATGACCCCTGATGATAATTTTTTTTAAATATATAACAAAGGTGTAAGTAAAATGACTAATTCTGCAACAATAATGATTGTTTAAAAAGGCACCAGTTGCTCCAGGTCGGTGTAATATATAAGGAAAACAAGAACAGGATGATTATTGGTTTAGATGAAAATGATAAGATGATGGTGCTGAAAGTGAACTGTTACAGTTTATAATCATGTCTAATAGATTTAGTTTTATATGTTTCATACAACAGAAGGGAGCGTTGGGATATCTTGCCAGGGACGTGCATCCGAGTCCCGTGGAGTCTGTGAGCGCTGAGAAAGCCAAGATTTCCAAGGATAGTCTGTCTCAGCACTTGAACCACATCGACAGCTTGATTGTTCAGCATGAAATGGCGCTTGTCAGACTGCACACGACTTTAGTAAGTCAGCACGTAGTACAATCTCACTACCATCTCACATCAAACAATGCCATGTCAGTGCAAGCTTTAACCCTTTGTGCCCTAGGCTCCTGTAATGCTACGGATAACGGGCCGGAAAACTGGCTTTTAGTGGTCAAAAAGGGTTAATGACCGACCGCATGTCTGAAGTATAATTATTTTATTTACTCTGTAAATTCAAGACCTCTGAACTGATTTAATCCAGATTCGTTTTTGTTTGTTCCCTGTTGCTCTGGGTGTTATAAATGTTTTTTATTTATTTTTATTCATTGATTTATTCACCCATTTCTATACCACTCCTTCAAGTCTACTACTCAGAGGCAGTCCCGACTACAGCCCAAAAGTGTGTCGGAGTTTACACGCCAAAGCACAACGAGCAATTGTGAGCGAAGGACTTGCTCAAAGTACCTACACAGTGGCTTGGGTTTGAATCGAACCCGCGACTCTTCGGCGACTATACCACGACCAACAAATTTAGGCCAGCACACAGATTATCTCAGTTTTCAGACATGTTGGCTTATTATTGGACACACATAGGTAGAAGGATGTGCCTTTCTGTTTGAGAAGTGTCTGATTAGTCTAGAAATTTATCTAATGGACAAAGTGTAAAAAGCAGAAGAATTGTTGATGCTGAACTGAAATCTATCCATATATATATAATAGGCAAAGCTGATGCCTGCATAACGCTATGGCACGTCGATAATCGCCAAATGCAATGGCCATAAGCCAGCGTAGATGCGATAGCCGTTAGGCCAGCGTAGACTCGGATTGCTTGTAAGAGTTTGCTTGGATTGCTTGTAAGAGTCAACAGGGCTTCTTGTGAAGGCAAGATGCAAACTTTGGGTCTTCTTGCTTAAGCTAGACGCCCACAAATTACCAAACGCAATGTAGGATTTTAAGAATCAGAATTTCTGATAACGTTTTTATTTATTTAAATTTGTTTGTTCTGTTTATTTCTCCTGCGGCGCCCCATCGGCTTCGGCCTCGATTGGCCATTGTTAAAACCCCAGACGACGTATTACGCCAGAGGCGACGCTCCACTCCAGCGCCACCTATTACTTAGAGAACTTAATAACATTTTTGCTTAACGTAATCAGACAATTATCGTAAGCGAGTAAGTAAAATGGCGACATCTGATTGTGCTCAATGCCCAATATGCCAACAAAATACCTAGTTTCATATAACACCTTTCCTTTGCCAAAGCAGTTTTTCATTGTCACTGATACAATATTGCATGACTTGAGTGAAACTTAGTTGGATGCCAAAACTGCGTGCAGATTTGTCTTGCAGTGGTTGCTAATGCAGTTGACAATATGTTATACAATTGTATGTAAACCAAAGTGCGTTAAGGCACTTAATATAAAGAATATACTTATTTACTTTTATTATATCAGCTCACATTCTTAACCTGTATATTGTTAGGAACAGCTCGAAGAAGCAATGCCTAAATCAGGTGAAGATAGTGGAATTCGGGAAAAGGAGCTAGAACAATTGGAAACAAGACCTCAGCTGAGTGATGCTGAGCAACTGCTGGCTGAGAACAGGGTAAGATATATTTTACCTTGATTCCGCTTTGAATCAATTGCACTACAGTGCTGATGTTTTTTCTCTCTCACTCACTCTCATTCAGTTCACGCATATAGTTTTGTGAAATACAAATTGAGGCATTCTATAATGACTTCGATAGCTGACTACCAGATGATCTGAAAGGTTTTCGATTGTGAATAGCGGTAGTCGACCAAAACGAGAAGCTGTGTTATCTTCTGATAATTACCTGGATAATTTTAGCTAGTGCTGATCAAGTTACGTTATGCGGTGATCACAGTCATGTGTCCAGACTGTTACTGGATTTGTGACGATGATGTTACCTGAATGTTTGTTAGAAAGACAACTCGTGTCATCTTTGTTTCCAAAGTATTTTTAGTTATTTTCAGTAAAGTTCTAATTTCTGTTTTGTATTTATTTTGTTTCCTTTAATATATTTTGTGTATTTCCATTTATTCTTCTGTTTAGTTTCACTTTCATACTTTGATTAAATTGATTTGGATTTTCACACTTGCTCTTCCTCAAGCTCTGATTAGATCCCAGGTGTTTGGGTGTGGAGTGTGGACTGTTGATGTCATATATTACTCTCTCAACTAATGCTTATACTTATATGGAATCATTAGTAGCACAGATTCATTTTATATTTGGATTATAATTATTGAATTTAATGCATTGACTGATGTTTTGTGCATAATAGATAGATCCTAGAATTACCTTGCCTCTTCTGTACTCAGTAGGTATATTATTATGATTTAAGTTTTATGATGTTTTCTTAGTCAATGTTTGTTTCCTTTTGTGCAGCGCAAAGCAGAAACGTCGCACGCATTCATGAATAAAGTAAAACTATCGAATGAATCAGTAAGTACTTGTAAGAATCTTAATCGTTTGGTCAATCATCATATGTTTTGTGACTATAAATAATGTTTTCAGATGATTTGTAACTTAATAATTTCACAATTAAATCAACATAGACTTAAAATGCTTGCTAAATTTTTCATGCACAGTTGCCAGTTGTAACCGAGTAAAATTTAAATAGGTGGTATTAGTCTATTTGCAATGATCAGTTAATCAAACTGTGCTATCATCAAGTGCTCATTTGTTTGTCTTTAATCAATTTTGAGATGTGTGCATAAGTGTGGGCATTCTGAAGTGCATTGTATCTGTAAGAAAATGACCTGAATTAATGCCACTTGAGCCGTATCTGGCACAATAGTTATTGTTAGCACGTTGTTCTACTAAAATGGATCTAAGTGCAAGATTTTCATGATTTGAGGAGGCAAAAGAATAACTATTGCCAATTTGAGTTTTTGAGTTGTTATTTCTTGTGGTTAACTTGTGTACGTCGTACTATCGCATTGAATGACTTTTAAGGTTGACTTTTTATGCATTTAGTTTCTGTACCAAAGACCTTCAGATACAGCAGTATATCATGAAAATAAGCACAAGTACGTCATCTTTCACTTACTTTGTCATCTCTTCCTGTCTTGGCACTATGCATAGCTTATCAAATCATCGCCTTTTCCCGATATCACCAACTTCAGCAGACCACTCGGACTGAGAGATATTGCTACAGTCAACTGTAAGAGGAATGAATAGTCTGACAAACAGAAAAATGCTTGTGCATTACGTTAGGGCTATAGAAGTTAATGAGTCGTTAACTAATTTTGATGATTACATTTATTTCTAGTGAGTAATCAAACACCGCTTGTTATATTCGATAAAAGGTGGCCTGGTATTACGATGGCCCTACGAGTAATAAATTGGCACAACTTATTTATTCATTTATTTGAAACGGAAGTTGCAGTTGATAAATAGACAGGTGAAATGACATGCAACGATCGAATTACTTACTAATTAACTAGTAATTAATAAGTACTTATTAACTATACTATTCAAATATAAACTTTGCACAAAGAATAATGGTTATTTGTATTTGTCATTGCTTATGGGGGAATACATTTAATCATGAGTAACTATTAATTTACTAGCCGTAACCCGTAAATAATTACGGGCAAATACTTACTTACTTACTTACTCAAAATGCGATCTATATCTA
>JAQFXW010002739.1:0-12694 GCA_034693945.1 Dendrobaena attemsi
TATCAAGGAAATAAGAAAATGTGTGATTGATGACAAAATAACATTAGATTTTTTGGAAGATGAGTTGCGAAATTTTTAGGCCCCCTTACTGAATTTCTAGATCCGCCGCTGTCTATTAGCCAATTTGTTATTAGGCCTATAATAGGACTTAGGCTTAACTCAAATAGGCCTATATTAGTGATATCGAAGTCTTAGCATGACCTAGCTATTAATTAATAGGCCCTGCGGTTCGTTATAGGCATAGGCTTGGCACCTTCACAAGATCTGCGTAAAATTGCCTGTCCGTTTAGGCTAACGTCCGCTTGCAATGATAGCCTACTTATTGCTGCTCTGCTGTTTTCCACTCACAACCGAAAGCCGAGCTCTTCAGGCCATAGAGACCTACCCTGATTCTACAATAATTTCGCCAATACACCACGACCACCAGCGCATCACCGTAGCTTCAATTCGTGTTGTTTCCTCGGCTTGACCTCCCCGAATTTTACTTTTCATCTGGAACATGGCCATGGATCCTATATTGCGGACTTAATTTGACATAGCACCGGTGCGTAAGCTGGCGCGGCTTTCGTCTGGCGGCGCTGAGACATTTAGAGAAGATTTACATTAGGCCTACGTTACATTATTCGTCCTCGCGAGACCCGCCGCAGTCTTTCTCGTAAATCGCAGACTAATGCTGGGACGCCTTTGCCAAGATCTGTGTTTCCCGAACCAGTAAATGGCTTCTGTGTGTTGCAAGGAGGAGGGGCGATGAAGTTAATAGCATTGGATACAAGCTGGCGTGAAGAGCAGACGACGCGAGTTCAATACTCGAGTCAGGAAAATACCCCCACAGGACGACTCATCCTTCATTTGCTAGACTGCGTCGTTGTAAATCGAGATGTAGAATGTAAGGGCGTCCTGCGTGACTGCCATAGCGTGTTAAATTCGAATCCTGTAATAACCTGTAGGCCTATCGTTCATTCATACTGTGTCTGTAATCATACTCTGCGTTCTTGTCAGTAGGCCCTATGAGTGTACATGTAGGCCTACAACAAACCAAGAGTATTATTAAGAGTCTTCTTCGCATCGTATATAGGTCTACTGTTACTTTTATTAGCCGTGCTGTTGCTGACGAGTTCTGGTCTATAGTAGCATGTTCTGACGGTACGTGGTATGTCCTCTTTCCTTCCGAACCATGTACGTAGCACCTCGTTAGTGGGAAGGAATAAAGCGAAACTCTTTGTGGCGCCACCGTATAGGCCTTACTGATCTACGATTCAACTTCGATGCACCACAGACTATGACCCCCGAATGTCGCCTCAGATTTCCTCCGGTCTAACATGTCGGAAGTAATGACTCGTCTTAATTGGGAATGGGCGGCAAAGCTGTGGTCTAATCAGACACATTGGGCCCCTATCTCTGTTTGTCTGCTGGCCGCCATCTTGGGTGATTGGAAGCGGACCATGTCAGCGCACGCTTCGCAGAACGTTACATCGAAAGCAAACGGAGCTTGAAATGCGTCTGGAATTGGTTGACTAGTGGATGAGGAGTGGAAGGAGGTGGAGGAGGAGGTGGAGGAGAAAGAGACTGGAATACATCAGCCGACTTGGTGCTACTTTTATGCGGTCAGTATTTATAAACGACGTTAAAGGGGCTGTTAGCTGTAAAGTTATTGTTGAACGTCGCCGCCTATACTAAGGTAAATTGTTAGCCGTACCATTAGACTGCTATTCGTTGCATTGAAACGGTAGACGCCTATTAGGCCTATAGTCTACATGAAGTAGGATGCGTAAGCATAACTACACCGGCAGCAGTACTTTTTTTAATATCGGCGCATAAAAAATTATGGTCTTAAAGCGCTTGCCTACCAGGACAATTCCACGCGTTCTTATTTAAACCTATTATTATCTATAGAGATGTAACGCAGGTCAATCGCAATTCCCTTGAGCTACAGAATCGCATCTATAGTTCAACACTCAACTTAGGGCACAGTTTTCAAAGCATTTTTCTCATTTGCCACCGCCGAGCAATTTTAATTTTCTAAAAAAGACGAGCCTAATTTTGCAGCCCTTCAATTTAGGCCTAATAGACCTCTCCCTTCAATAATTATAGGGTATTTGGAGCTTAACCTTCTAGAAACTATAGGCCATGTCTGATTTAGGCGATTTCAAATATCGCATAGGCTTAGGCCTACATAACGTTGTTCGTCCCACCCCACCATAGGCCTACCTCCTCTTCTTCGATCCCACTCACCTTCCGTCCTGTTTACAATCTCTGCATTGTTATTATATTCAGCGATTATGTCGTCATCGTTTAACTTGGGCTGCATAATTATTTCGGCCAAAAGGCTTCTATTATAAGAAGATTAAACGGTCGTATGCTGTGAACGGTGCCGCCGGACAAACCACGGCAGCAGACGTTCTTTTCCCTCCTGTGTATAGCCTGTGACTTATTAGGGCGATTATTCGGTAGATTCTTAAGTCGACGAAGACGGCTTCTATAGAAGAAGACAGACGAGCTCTACAGCAGAAGCGTCGTTTATATAATTATAGACATAAGCCGTCCTATCTGTAGACGAAAGATCCGGAGACTTCGCAAACCAGATTAGCAAACCGGACAGCGGGCCAATAATGGTAGAGCGGATGCACATACATAAGCCTATTATGCAGTCTCTACAGATGGCATATGATATAGGCCGCCGATTTCTAATTGTTGTTCTTCATGGCACAGAAATAGGTCGAGACCAGCGGGCGTTGCCCTCTGCCTGCTCCTGAGTAATAATTGCCATAGGCCTTAGAAGTGTGACTCTTCTAAGGCAACGATCCAGATAAGACTTAGTGTCATTCTGTTATTATTATATTTATTTTATTATTCACTTTATTTGAATAACAATTCACATTCAGACATTGGTTCGCAGGTAACCTGCTCATTTTTCATTACTATGTTTTCATGTACAGCACAGGCATAAGCATGCATCTATACGCTGTAGGTAGGCCTATAATCGGAAGTATTTAGTTAAACTGGGACGGAACTGAAGCCTTCTGCAACGCAGTTCTTGAAATTAGAAAGAAATTACTCAAATGAGGACACAAAAATTACTCACCAATTTATTTTGTTCTACCCTCTCTGCTCGGTTTTGTTACGTCTGCTGGTAACAAATAAAAATTAACTTGTGTTTCCGGAATTTTGTTAGAGTGTCCCAACATGTTTAGTTTTTCATTAGTAAATTTTCTGTGCATGCAACAATATAAAATGCCATCGAAGCTGAAGCAGCTGTCCCGTATACATGTACCTACTAGCGCCACTCTTCATATACCATTAATTATTCAAGAACGATGATGGGCATCGTTGCACTGTCAGTTGTGCATAATTTAGCACAACGAACACTTCTGACTCCTCTGGTTCGGGATCTGTATGAGTCACTATATAGTGATTCTGATTGATTGATTGATTGAAAATATGGTGAAACAATTGGTGCTGCTGTGCTTTGTGGTCGTAGGGTCGCAGATTTGAATCCACCTCAAAGACACTGTGTAGGCTATAAGGGCCTTCCTTCACTCACAATTGCTTTGGAGAGGGGCTAGGTATGATGGTTTAGAAAATGGTACATTTGAAGGAAGAGAGGAGTAGAGGGCGCAAGAGGAAAACCTGGATGGACAACATTAGAGAAGATCTAGAAAAATAAGAACATGAATATGAGGAAAGGCATGGATAACATCAAAGATAGAGTGATGTGGAGACAGCATGTAAATGCCTCCGGATGGAGGAGAACAATGATCTTGATGATGATGACAAAAAATACAAGATCGAAGATAGAGTCCGCACATGCAGATTCAACCTTCACGCCACATGATGTAGTAAATGAGGCGCTTCGGCATGTTAACTCAGATTCAACATCGGCGTTGTAGTCGGAAGCGCCTCTGAGTAGTAGTGCACTTGAAAAGAAGTTTATATAGAAATCTTCACAAATAGAAAAATTAACAGGTTTACTGAAAAGAACAGCGGTGCAATCAACAAAAATGATAGAACATTATTGTATTGAACAGGTCACCTTTCTGCCGATATTGCTAAAACGCAACTTCTGGAAAGTAGGATACCAACATAATTTCAATAAAAATGCACTTTCATAAGTCTATTAGCTTCCTACTGATGTAGTATTTACAACTCAATGTGGTGGCTATTTTCTTTACAGCGGTGGCAAAATTAATGGGTTGCGTCGTAGAGAATCTGGAACCTGAAGTGCAGCTTTACCTAGAAATTATTTGCAGTAACTTGTTCTTTTTTATTGCAATCTTTGAAATTTTACTCCCCAATCCGATTTCTGGAAACGGAGAGAGAGTGAGACCCACAGAATGCGACACTTCGACTGATTATTACGCAAATTGCTGTTTAGCCTTAATCTATAGAATAGCCTATCAAAAGAATTGGACAGAGGGTCAAGGGGTCATGCGTGTGTGTGTGTTCAGACGAACGTCGTCACTCTGTGGATGCGTGTCGTGGCGTTCGATGTGCTCCTTGAAGCGTTGTTCCAGAGGATCAATCTCGTCGTCTGGCGTGAACCTCGACCTCTTCGAAACGAACAAAACAGGGCGACGCGAAATGCCTTCTGAAACTTTTCTACAAACACATAATAACCCACTAATTATCTCCATTCATCAGCTCGTCAAAACATAATGCAACTATACATCGATCTATCTATCTGCTTATCTCACATAGGGGCATGAGGGTACACTTGCCCAATGCCCTCCCTGACGTTTTTTAACTACAACATTTTAGTTTATTAAAAAGTTCCTAGCAGTAAAGGAATAATTATACTAATGAAACAAATTGAAACTGATCAATTTAACTTGAAGGAAGACCAGAGAAATTCATATCAAGCGTAGAGCGCCGAGTCGCTTACCCAGATCATTCTCTATAATTACAGGATAGGCTTACAAAATGTGTGTGTGTGTCATGTAAAGTGAGCTATTATGGTTACGCCTCTATTGAGACCTATAATTATGTTAAAGCCTCTATTAAAACACTCATGTTCTTATAATTTCCTGTTTTGCATTTTCAAGAGGTTTCTAAGAAATCAACATTGATCACAACATTTGCCACCCAGTGGCATCCGATAAATAGGTGGAAGGTTTTTTTTATAAATTAAGAAGTTTAACTTTTTTAAATATCGTACCCCATAAAAATCATACCTATTTGCCGTTGAGCTATTGTACAGAGTGTCATTGTATGTGTGTGCCATTGGCCCATTTACTTGATTCATTCTATGAGTCTTCTTTGAATAGCTTTTGAAAAGTTGCTGTGACCAAACTCTGTCTTGATATGTACCCTATTCTGTTGTTTTCTTTGCTTGACTATAATTGAGACACAATAAAGTTGGTCGTGTATTGCTGAAGCCATCTTTACTTGCTGTAGCGGTCTAGTTCAATCACTGCATAGAGGCCCCTAACAGTCAGTCAACTTGTCACTCACCTATTTATATGAATTGTGGATAGAATGGTTGAACTAATATTTTAAAACTTCTATGCATGACTTAGATAAGTAAATGGTATGCATAATAATGGTAGGCTAAGCAAGATTTGTGAACTGAAGTGGTTAAATCGAGCTCCATGCATTTGGTAACAATCTAAAATGCGTTATCGGCTGCAGGGGTTTCGCCCACGATCGCAATGGGAGAGCTTAAGCTACAACGCTCCCCATACCCTAATAATAACGAACGTTGTAACAGTTGTCAAGATCTGTCAAAATATGAACTGATCAATCGTGGTTAAAAGAAGGGAGAAGGGGCGCGTAGGGAATTTGCTCCAACGACTTCTGGGAGGAGTACACTGCTATTTTCCCCTCTTGAAAAGTGTCTGCGGGCACCCATGCTTCTGTCGGTCTTTGCACACACGTATCCACCCAACCCCATTAATCCACCATCACGATCAGGGCCATTTTATTCAGACGGAGGCATCCCCGAGGCTGCATTCCAAAACTAATAGTCCTTAGCTCAAATTAGGCAGGCTACAGCCAGTGAATAAGGGGGATAGCTACTGGTGCAGGAAATGAAAGAAGCCAATTGAGTCTAAAGAAAAGACAGAGAAAGCAATTCATGTGATGTGAAGAATCTTATTGGCTCTAAACCGCGAAATTGGTTCTATATAAGCTTAATTACAAGCGCTCAGGATTTAAGTGGAGAATTACTGCCAACTTCTTTGCTCTAGGGCCTTTTCTGCGTTCTTTCCTCCGGACTCGGCTGAGCTACGGCGTTATATAAATCGTCTTATTTATTATTATTGTTACTTATTTTGCTATTTTTATTACATTAAATTTAGTGTTAAATAAAATAAAATTACAATTGTCAATATTTGAGAATGTAGCCTACAATATTGATAGAATTCGTCGTTCTTGTTGTTAAAGTATTATAACAGAGTTAGAGGTCCTCATTCCCGGTGAGTTGTGTGAATTTACCCTAAATTCGGCTTAAAAGCTATTATTATTAGGCCTACTATTATTACTATTAGATAGTAGATCGCTTAAATAAGTAGTATCATGTGTTCTCTGTCTCGTAGGCTATAGTCTACACACCTAGTGTATCAGCCGCAGTTGATCAATGCACCCTTCCATCCAATCATTTATTCGATATTCCTAATCCATCTACCGATCAGTCTATTCGCCCAGCCATCAGTCCATCTATAGCCATTCGTTTATCTGTCCCATCCATTGCATACTCAGAGACTGAGATGTAGACCGGTGGTCCAGATTGACCGTCTGTGGTGATATCCGCAGAGACCTGATCCAGTCGAATGAAGTATGCACAGAGGCGACCGATTCTTATTACGATTCAGCATTCGCATTATGGCTGCAATTAATGTCTACTATCCTCCATAAAAGAAGTCTCACTGGCTCCGACACCCTACAGTCGAATCGTACCATAAAGTGTTATTCATTCGCATGCATGGGGACCCCTATACTTTGCTATGCCCAGTTCTCTCATACTAAAACTCATATAGTTATATGCAAGCTTACATGTAGATAGTCACATACTGCAAGGTGGGCCAAAAACGACTCCCTACGAAATTTGCTAGTATTTCAGTTAAAAAGCAAGAATTGATATATACAATTTTACGGACTGAAAGGTAATTCATATTTACGCATAGCTGCTACATTTCAATAAAATATTTGAAACAGAACAAAAGTTATACAACATTCAGTGAGTCAGCCTCTGTTTTGTTGATGGCTCAAAAACAGTTCTTGTCAATAATATTATTTCTACAGAAAGTATCAATCAAACCAAAAAAATCAAATCAATATTATCTGTATTGTTCACTTATGACAGACAGTACTGTTTTACAAACACGGAATATCGACAGTTAACTATATAAATGCAGTGAACAATGGGAAACCCCCAAAGAACGAATCGTTCCGCTAATTCAGGTTTCAGCTTTAAAGCAACCAATGGAGAAGTATTGTCCTATAACATTGTTGTGAAAATATTTCCAATACTTAACTATGTGTAAAAATATTTTAATGATATTCTACAGGTTTAAAGGTAATTCATATAGTGTCCATACTCAAACACATATTCTCCAACGTATAGGCCTACATTAACTATTTGCGTGCACTTAGTTAACTAGTTAAGTATAAAATAATTCATTTCTTGTTTCAATGTAGCCTACTACCATGATTGCCTGTTAAATATTACATATCATGTAGATTACTTTAGGGTGACCCTTGTTAGCGGGGCTCTGGCCCTTTTAGGACTCTCCCATTGCTCCTTTGCTTTTTCTTTTCATGTGAATCAGTCTTGTGGAATTCATGCATTGGTTCAATAAAAAGTGTGGTTATGGTTACTCTGAACATAATGAGCATACTGGTTAATCCGGCCCTGGGACTACCTCAGCAATCCATCAACAAGGCCATAAAAAACTTGATAAAGGGGACTAAGAAAAGTGTGGTCACTGGTGGTGGACATATTGAACACAAGTTGTGAAGTCGTATTGATACTCAGAGGTGACGTTGTAGGTTATTGTAATTGTAAGCTTCAATTTATAATTAGTGATTCTTAGAGTAGCCTCAGCATATATTGAAGGTAAGAATATCAACATTATAGATACATCTTTCGTATAATAATATTATATGAAAGATATATCTTATATATATATATATATATATATATATATATATGTATATATAATGTTGTAGTGAGTGGTGTTGTTGAGGGATAGTCGCCGCATTGCACCCGAAGGGTCGCGGGTTCGATTCAGACCCAAGCCACTACGAGGGACCTTGAGCAAGTCCTTCACTCGCAATTGCTCATGGCGCTTCGGCGTTAAACTCCGATACATCCCTCGCCGGCCTCAGGCCTGATCGGGACCGCCTATAAGCAGTAGGTCTATTATAGTAGTAGACTTTAAAAGGCCGTATAGAAATAATGAATAAATATCTACTAATATATTTTGTAATATTGTTTAATACACTGAGTCCCGATAAAAATGTAGACCCCTAGGAAAAGTGTCATAACTTGGTCAAAACTTTCAGCATTTTGTCTGAAATTTAATAAGCAACAAGAGTAGCCATATTACCACGGCATCCTAACGCCGTTTGGATATGTCTTTGAGCTTGTTAAGTTTAGGATATTTGAGATGCAGCACTGAAAGTGGAAAAGTTCAGTCTAGATTCAACGCTTTTTGACAGGGCAGTTGTTAGATTAGAAAAAAGAACAGCAATTAAATTGGAAACCTAGACATGGCTTTTGCCCAAAAGGTCACAACATTATCATCAACAGTAAGTCCAGGAGATTTTAAGAGCGAATAGGAGTCAAGACGATCTACAGGGAGACCTTAGCCTACTTTAATTAAAATGGCGCTGATTGACAAATGAATGATAGGCCTACTCAGGCGGAGAACAGGTTAAGAAACGCTGGTTTAAGGCGTCATCGGCAGGCTTAGGCCTGCCATTCTCGACCATTGCCCCAAGGTAAAGCCGCTAGCGGTCATTAATCGACCTAGGCCTCTACTTTCAGTAGGCTAAACGTGGCAATTCGTTGTTGAAGGTGTGATGAAACCTGATTGGGAACGACAGACTGCAGATGACGTGTGCAATCACACCAAAGAAGATGCTTGACCTGCGCGGGGCAGAAAACTCCTATTGGCCTTGATAGGACGACGAATGAAACGAAGACAGGAGTCGTGTCGACCTGAATGTCAGTCTGCATGCAGGACTGAGTCGACAGAGACCCCGCCGGTGAACATTCGGAACCGAGAACCCTTCGTGTGCTACCGTACATCGGTACCGGGTCTACCAGTAAACATTTCCATGCGTCAGGTGCATGCCTATTATTCACTTCTCTGTTAGAGAAAAAACTTCTGACGTTCATTGGCTGTACAAGTCATAGGTGAATGGTAGCAAAATATAAACGCTATGGGAAGATTGTTTCGTTCAAGGGTTCGTCACATTCAGACCAAATATAATGAGTTATATTGCTTTAAAAACATGAAGTCTCAGTCATTTAGTTCACAAGGTTGAATTAAACCCTTGTTGCCATAAGCTGCCGTTAATCTGATGAAACACACTCACCCAGCCATTGCAGTTGCACTCTCTATCTCTGTCTGTCTGTCTGTCTGTCTCTCTCTCTCGTGTTTCCGTTGACGTCATCTTCGTTGTAATCAATCCTCCATATAGTACTGACATATCAACAGCGATTTCCGTGCAGATTTCTCGATCTGCTCCTCTTCGAGAGGTCGGAGGGAGGTGGAGGCCGCAGCGTGAATTTCCACCCGTGGCTTATTTTTCTGCAGGACGTGCCAGGTGCCGTACACCGTGCAAGGTTCTGCTAGGCCTACTGCAGGAAAGGTGTTGAAAATATTCTTTTTCAGAGATGCTGGCTTCAAACTAACGAAGTCAAAAATTCAAGAGCTTAATGTGTGTGCTTCGTACTCTGTATAAGCCTCTATTCGGTATGTCTGTATATACGCATCAGCAGAGCCTTGGCTCCTGTCACGATTGCGAGAGGCAGTAACAGCCTTCGATTTGCGGCTGTTAATTAAAACAGATGGTATAGCCTATTATACTGTTGTGGGACGTGGTGTTGTAGTGGTGTGTTGGGTGCTTTGAGACCGGATGGTCGCAGGTTCGAATCTACCTCTAGCCTTTTCGCAGGGACTTTGAGCAAGTCCTTCACTCACAGTTGTTCTACAGAGGCCTACAACTGTGCTGTGCCATCGATACTCTGTCGTATTGTCGTGTGTACTTCTGAACTCCATAAGGATGGCGAAATAACGTACAGTGTTGTTGTGTTATATATTGTTTACTTATATATTGTTTACACTGTTGTTCAATCGACACCAGGCAAGGTAAAGTATTATATTGAAGGTTATTCGAGGAACATTGTTTTTTCCCAATGATAAACTTATTCTATTCGATTTCTTGAGCGAGACACCAATGCACGAAATAAAAAGGTATATGGAAGAAGGACGACTCCCACCCAGTGAGGCAGGAGAGATTGAGGAGAATATGGATCCTCTCCAGATAACTTCCTTAGACAGAAGAGAGCATGGTGAGCCATGGTACGAGAAGACCTAAAAGTTTCTCAAATTGAAGAAACAGAATATATGCTAGAAATGGAAAGAAGTGGGAAAAGGAGGATCCGAGTGGCTGACCCATCCACAGAGAGAGAGATATTAATGCGCCTGAAGGATGATGCTATGTATTCTATACACTGTGAATGACAAGACTGAAACCAATGTAGCTAGTTTGCATACATGTATTGTATATGTTATATTATATTTACCGCTCATGAAGTTGTAGATGACAGGATTGATGGCGCTGTTGAAATAGCAGAGCCAGTGGGCGATGAGAGCCATGTGAGGAGCCGCCTTGTCTGTTAATCCGACCTTAATGTACCTGGGAAAAGTGAAGACGACTTAGTGGTGGCCTATCATCTGCAACGCTAAATTCTCACTTTAAGTTTCTACTGATGTGTGCCGGCACATAGTGACCTCTAAGGATATCGGTATACGCTCTAACCATCATCGGCAAATAATTAATCAATCAGTAAAGTCAATCATTCAATGTGTACTTAGCCTATTTTCTGACATTTCCAAAAACTCTATTAATGGCATATTTACAGAAAATTATCTTTCAAGAGCTTTTGTTTACTCTCCATGATTGTTTTCGAACTATAGATTTAACTAGGCATTTATTTTGCAGAGTAACTTACTTAATGCTTTCGTGTACGCTGGTATACAGATATACAGGGTGAACCAAAAAGGTAAACCCCTACATTTTTCCATAATATTTCGGTGAAAAGTAGGAATATTTAAATAAAATTTTACTGGCTGAAAGGCCGTTCATATTTACATGTAACTGCCAAATTTCACAAACATATTTCAAGCAAATAAATGTTATTCAACTTTTAGTGACGTCACACACTGTTTTTTGCTGGCTCAAAAATCACCCTGCAAGATGATTTTGAAAAATGATCCCCTACGTGTTTTGCTAATATTTCGGTCAAAAGTAGGAATTTTGAAATAGAATTTTACGGGTTTAGAGGCAATCAATTTATATTTACGAATTACAGTCAAATTGTATCAAAATATTTCAAACAGAAGAAAACTTATTCAACTTTTAGTGACGTCACCCACTGTATGCTTACATTTCAAATAACGTTTAATAGTTTTTTGATAATATTTCCGTCAGACGTTAACATATTTTAATGAAAGTTCAGCGACTTGTATGTAGTTCACATTTACATGTAACAACCAAATTTCATCAAAATATTTCACGCGCAACAACAGTTAGAGCACTTTTATTGAGTCCACAAAATGTATGCTGATAATTTAAACAAGTGTAACGCAACAAATGTTACAAGAAAAAGTGCTGTAACTTTTGTTGCATTTTAAATATTTCAATAAAATTTGGTCGTTCTATGTAAAGTTACGTTTTTGAACCATCAAAAAAACAGTGGAGGACATCACTGAAAGTTGAATAACTTTTGTTGTGTTTAAAATACTTTGGTGAAATTTGGCAGTTACATGTAAATATGAACTGCCCTTCAGCCTGTAGAATTTTATTTAAATATTCCTACTTTTGACCGAAATATTAGAAAAAACCTATGGGGGTTACTTTTTTGGTTCATCCTGTATGTAGGGCAGTTACGGGAGTGTGTGCGAATCAAATGGAAGTTAGAAGAGGCTGAGGTTATAGGGAATATCTTGGCAGAAACGTCTGCAGATCTTCCGGTTACCACGTGGTGCTGTAGCTTGGCGCAGCTGTGCACATCTTTGAATGGGTGGGTATGTAGTTCTGCTTTCATTTGTAGTCTCAAGACATGCCAAGGGCTCTAAGTGCAAGGCTCGGCTGTACGTCTAATATTGTCTATGCTATACGCAGATGATGTGGTTTGTGTATACAGACCTGAGGATGTTGAGAAGATGGACCGGTAGATAGCAGACGGCGAACATGAGGACGACTGCTATCAACATCTTGGCTACCTTTCGTCTTGACAAGACCTGGCTGTGTCTGTCAACGGAGGCAGACGACGTTCGTGGCAGTCCTCCTCCTCCTCCTCCTCCTCCTCCTACCTCGCCCATCATCATCGCTCCACGGGGCGACGAGACCAGCGACGACGGACTGTGAGGATGACGCATCACTGTGTCCCAATTGAAACACATGTCTGCCATTCATACAGACGGATTGATTGACGAGTGAATAGATGGATAGATGGACGGATGGA
>JAQFXW010002740.1:0-12693 GCA_034693945.1 Dendrobaena attemsi
ACTGGAGATTGGTCTTGAGGTGAGATAGGGAGGAGAATAGACTGCCAGAAAGAATTTCAGAGCGAACATAAGGAGAACGTGCATTCCACAGAGAGGGACCAATAGAATCAAAGGAGCACTAATAGGGTTGTGCACTTACTTGTGTATTGACTGAATTCTTGTAGAACCTGGGGCAGCAGATCTAGTTCGTTACCCTGTTCGAGAAAATGGAAGATGACTCCACCAATCACAGCATAGATTATAGTAATCAAGATGATGACCAGAGTTACCTTAGCCTGCATGGCCACGACTGACTAAGATTAAGGCCAGAAATTTAATCTGCCTTAATTTATATAGAACATTCTGTCCAAGTGAAGCCTTTCCCAACGCATTAATCCAGTTGCAATAATCCAACGTGCGGCTGGTATCCGAACAGATTCAGAGTATTCCCAATTGATTACAATATTGATGTAGCTTAACAAAGAATTACATTCTGTTGCTCCAATATCAAGTTACAACAAATAGTAGACCAGCTAGGTCCAAGTCAACGGTGCCAACTCGATGTTATTGCCACTGTTACTCCATGCGAGCAATAATTATTATAATCATAAAATAATTCGTCGATTTCAATATCTTGAAACAGCATCAGCTCAAACGTAGCCTACATGCAGGTTTTCAAATCATTGTCAAACTGTTGTAATATGGCAGAGACTGGCCGTAGGCTTGCTTTGTCAACAAAGAACGGGTTTTTTAACAACGCCCCCAATTGTCCCAGCCTCTACACATCCGTCTACATGTAGGCCTAGGCCTAGACTTTATAGTCTTGCTCAAAAGAAGGGCTGCACGCTCGAGAGACCACGTTGTGTGGAAGGCGTGACGAGTTTCGTCATACACTAAGCCTAACAGATTCCAGCGTTATGATCGTTTGTCCTATGAGGTAGGACACTATATGCACAGGACAATCTTAAGCAATAAATACACAGAGTAGCATAATATTTAATGCGGAACCGCAAAGAAACCCGAACATCCAAAAGTAGGCTACACAGTCGATCATGCTTACATGTACTTATGTGCATGCATTGGTTGACTCATGGGCCACTTCAATTTAAGTGGTCAATGTCAGATATGCATGTATGCATTAATATATGTAGGTAATACAGGGTATGCATAATCACATGCATGTATGTGTGTAACACAGTGTATGTAGGCTATTACATGTATGCATGTGTCATAATAATGTCTGTAGGCCTATTAAACATGCAGCGTCGTACATAGACTACTCACACCTCGTTCGCTGGTTCGCATGGTTCGTCACAGTCATGCTCTGCAGCGTGCATGCTTCATGCAATTGCAGCTGGGTTGTATACTAGCTGTCATATTAATACATGTATGTATGACTGTATGTGTATATTTCTATACCGCCCCTTACAGTCACTACTATTCAGAGGCGGTCCCGACTACCCGAAGCGCTTCAGCAATTTTAGGTGAAGGACTTGCTAAAGGTCCTTACGCGGTGGGTGGGATTTGAACCTGGAACCTTTCGGTTTCAAGGCGCCGACCTTAACCACTACACTACCGCGCCCACGAGTGAGCACTGGTCTTTTGTCAAGGTGCAAGGAGTGTGCAGAACAGGTATTCTTTGTGTGTGTCAGCTGGTAGATTGAAGCGCCACCAGTGACGAACAATTGAGTTCGTTCCATTGACCTACGTCAGCCATGCTCCGGCAATAATTTTAACATGAAATATTAAACGGTCTGTATGGCCTGATTTGATAATACAATCAAGGGAATGGATTTGATGCAGACATGCGATGCGACGACTTCTAGAACCACAAAAACCTTGAAAACTCGACAAATCAAATTCCAAATTGGAGACACACTTTGCATATCTATATGAAAATATTTAATAAAAATGACAGAAACAGCAAAGAACTGTCAATATGGCCGATGATATGCGTAGTTGAAATATTGCAGGTTAGGGTTGCAAACCGCCAGAAGAGATATTTTAGATTTCATTTCCACAAACACATACATGCAAATTTGGCTAAATAATGAGAATGTAGACCTTGCACTTTTAGTGAAAGATCCGGTTGCAAGGAAGAGGAGTCAGAACCAAAGTCAACTCACTCTGACAAGTCGACACTGTACAAACGAAGACACTAACACTTCATAACTTGGCTGCTTCTTTGGGTTGGCCAACAAGACTGCTCTTCATCCTCTAACAACTTCAATGAAACTGAATAATTGACTATGGGAGAATTGGTCGCATATGCAACCTTGGAGTACACTTTGTCAGCTGTACGACCAGGATTGTACCATTTGAATAAACTTGTATGAGGCTGCCTTTACCAACAGCATCCTATTATAACGATAGATAGCCAAGACATAAACAGAGAAAGCAATGATCAATTATCACTACAGAATAAATTATTTATATCACGCTGATATGAATTAATACTACATACAGAGCTTCCTTTATCATCTCTCCAGCAGTCGTAATCTGTTACCAAGGCAAGAGAGGCATATGGAATGGCAGCCTCATTAGCAAGAACCACCTGTAAAAACAGAAACAAATTGTTCAATGAGAACTCAGGTTATTCAATCATTTCAATTGCTTGTTCAAGAAACGTTCATTACCAAAGAAGTTCAGAAATTTAATGCAGCAAGTCTCTCTCTGCAATATGAGCTTCTTTGTTTGTTTCCTGTCTAGTTTGAAGACCATTTGCTTTGAAAATCGCCTTCCATAATGAGGCCAAAAGCATCTCTGAGTAGCTATCTTCAAGAGGTTCTATATAATTATGCAACTATCATTACATTCATCTCCATCACGATATTAAGTTTTAAACATGTCTGTATATTCCAATCTGTTTCATGTCAAATGTTATTTATTGATCACTCTCATCGTGGCATTTGTTATATGTCTGCCAACAGGCTGCATAAAAGATGATTCTGGACTACTCAGAGATGCTTCTGCCCAAGCATTGTTCACAGGCTGACAAACTAATTTTGTGTAATTTTAGCTAGGGTAATTTTGAGCAAGTAAAGGTCAGCATTAACGCAGTCATCAAACAATTTTTAGAGATAAAATCTTGTATTGTTATTTACAGTCTGATCGGGAATGCATTTTGTGACCTAATGACATCAAAGTCAAATATCTCGTTTCTGATTTTGAGCCAATGTCACTAAATAATGATTCAGTAATGGATTATTAATATTTGTATGTAAAATATGAGAACAGACTCTGAATTCTAATTCAACTTTGGATAATATTCCATTGGCTAAAGCAAAAACAACAGTAATACAATCATAAGCTGATTAAGAACTATTAATATATCATGTGAATTAATCAAAGCTAATAACTATGCTACTCCATGTCCATAGCCTTCGTGCACACTCTCTACAATTTGACAAGATCTCCACTGACATGCTACGCTATTTCATAGTTCTGTAAATTAATATATAAACAATGAAACATCTACCATTTGAACTAAAATCTCGGTTCATAATTAAATTTACCAATTCATGACCTATTGGCTCATACATAGATCACAGCATAAATAAAGCAAGTTATAGCATATGAGCAATTAGGCAAGATATAAACGCTAACACACTGTGCAAAGATACCTCTGGAATGGTAGTCATATTCACAATAGAAGCGCCAAGTGATTGGAACCATTTGCTCTCAGCTCTACTGGAAAACCTGGGACCCTCGATTGTAATGCAGGTTCCTGATGGGTGGTAGGTTCTCATGCCGAGGTCTTTCATCGTTTCTATCAAAATCTAAAATTCAAAGGGTCACCTTCACATTTTGTTATTGTTTCTGTAAGACTTTAATCTTTTTATTGCTCTCGACTTGTTATTCACAATCGATTAAAACAACATCTAATATAATAAACATGCTGTCAGTCGACTTATCATTTATGCTCTGTTACGCCAACGCTTAATTGTGGAAGAGTGCATAAATTCACACTTGACATCGCTTAGGACGGAAAAGACTACTTGTCCTAACAATAACAAAACCAAAAAACATTACATAGACCTGATCAACAGAAAAAGTGTCAGATCTAATCACTAAATAACTGCCTGAGGGATAGCTTTAGTAAATTTTTCAATATATTATTCAATTCAATATTCTTTGTTGCAACCAGCAACAACAACAAAAATTAACAGAACGGAACACAGCTGCCCAATGTCAAAGAATAAAATAAACAATACCAAAAATAATGAAGAACTTAAGATATCACCGCAAACCTGTCACGTCAACAGTTCCTAATAACTTGTAAAAGTGCCAATTTTGCAGATATGACATTTCTAGAATAACCCAACCTAATTAGCCATAAAAAGTCTATAAATAAAATACAAAATAATATAATACAGCCCGGGGATAATTTCTACCTTGCATTACTAAAGATCAAGAATAGTAAATGAAATGCAGTATGACATTCCACAACAAGAACCCCCAAATATCAGCATAATTATTGTAGTTATCGTACCCAATGTTGAATTCATCAAATCGGCTTTCCAAGTTCCCATATGTTGAGCAGAAGATCCATTTAAAAATCTGGTCCAAATTTCACTGAGTATTTTATCTTTGTCATTTCCCATGCTGATACGTACTGCACTGGGTCGATAAACACCACAATTCTGGTTGTGCAGAGATGAGCCAAAAAATCGCCTCGGACATTCGCCTCGGCAAAATATCCCACTATTCAGTTATATTCGCCTCGGCAAATATTATACATCCAAATAATTGAAAATAGTAAAAAAAATTGTTAAGCTGATGGACACTAGACAGAGATGCAAATATATGAAGGGCATGTAGGCCAAGGCATTATAGTAATCTTGAGAATAGGCGATATGTGTGAGCAGAAGATTCATTTAAAAATCTGGCTCAAATTTCACTTCTCAGCTTTCACCTACTGACTAGTACTGAGCCAGATAAATAGAACATAGTACAGTGGATCGAGGGCAGAGTTCTGAATTGAAAGGCACAGACAGACACGGAGAGGCTGACAGAAAAAGGGGACAGAGAGAGACATTGCGAAAGAGAAGGGGAGAGGTAGAGAGAAACAGGAAGGCAGAAACAAACTGAAACAAAGATAGGAGATACACAGACACATGGGAGACAGAGACAGACTAAGAGGTTAGTAAAGTTCTCCTTGATTCCCTCTCTCTCTCCTTCAATATGGCAGAGTGTTTTACATGATTAATTTGAAGTTCCGCATATGTGAGCATTTGATACTCGGTTCGTACTCGGATGCAGCAAACATCCAACTGTTGTACTCGGAATCAGTACTTGGCAGAAAATCTATACTCGACTCATCCCTATGGCTGTGTATCTCACTAGTTGGACTCTTAATTTCTTTCATGGCTAGACTTCTCTTTCAAGTTTAGTTCTGTCATCTCCTTGATGCAATTCAGATTTAAGTTTAAGACTCATCCACCTCAATTTTCAGATTTCAACCTCGCTTCTTATGATTTTTTATTGAAAGCTCATATAAAACAACCACATCTTGGGCCAGCCGATTTTAAGTGGACCACCAGCAGTTTGTGTAAAAATGGTCAATGCAAAAGAGTCTAGCCTACTTTGATTGCTATTGATTTCTAACTTGGTTCATTATTTGACAATATGAATGCTGAAATCCAACTCCCACAATGCATAGTTTATGCAATTGTTCAATTTATCATAATTATGTTAATATATTATAATAAATTATAACAAAAATAATTCGTTTCTTTGAGTTTACTGGTGTGGTCATCGACTTCAAGAATAACATCTTTTATGGCCCGTGGCATCAAAAATGATGGACAACACAAAAACATATATTCGTTTATTAAATTCACATTGACAGACCACAGCATGATTACAGACAGGTCTTGGGCATAATAGTCACAGAATCATAGAATAATTGAACTGGAGACAATTACAATAGTTGACAAGATACATAATGAACAATAATGAACAATACAAACCTACCATATAAGATATGAAGCAATAAGCAACAAGCAACTAGATATAACAGATCATCAGATCTGGCAGTTACACTCAACAAGGGAAATTATACCTTTCTCAGTTCAGAAGAAAATGGATCAGCCATAGGTATATGACAAACGCCAACTGGTGAAGTTGGAGCACCATCATAGAAAGTACACACACGCTTTGTAGTCCTGCAACCAAAGTTCATCAGGACAAAAATAATTTTGGAATATTCTAGGACATATAATTACTAAATGCGCTTTGTAATCAACTCTAATGCCTATCAATCAGAAACACAGTAAGAAAGAATTTACTGCACATTTGGAACGAAATACATAGAACGTTCTAGCAATATTAATGACGTCCCATCAATACGGGGATATCATTAATTTAACCTGCTATTAAATGCACGGATATACCGATGCAGTGCATTACACATAGGTTACAGTATACTTCAGCTTTCTTTCATTTTTACTTCATGTCTTATTACACCTGCAACTTATAATTACATTTCAACCTTCAATTGGTCAGCTCCAATTTCTAAATAGCTGCATCAGTTCATTAGTTAATGGAGTAAATTGTATCTTATGGCCTGACAAATCCATAAACAAGGCAGTCCCAACGGCTTTTATTTTGCTTTATGCTGCAGTGCTGCAAGATCAACGGTTGAGTTTGTAAGACACACTGTTGTTGTTCAAGCTTTGAAGGATCATGGTAAATAACGAACAGTAGCTGTTCACTTGTTCGATTGCCTTTTAATTTGATCAAGCCCTAAGTGCACTCTGAGTTTAAAACAAATAATATTGTCACCATCTCAACCAGTTCACAACTTTTCTGAAACGTGAATTAAATCTGTACATAACAAAATCAAAAACTTTTTTCATACCTGTCAATAAACTGGTCCAAGACAACTATATCACCAGGGTGAATAGTTTTTTGGAGGGAACCACAAGCTGTTGTAGCTATTATGCAGTCACAGCCTTCTTCTTTCAACGCCCATATGTTTGCCCGATAGTTGATATTTGTTGGATTTATCGTATGCTTGCGGTCATGTCTTTTTACAAAAATTAAGAAAATAACATTACAACTAAATAATTCAGAATATCACATTGTAGTTACTCTGCTTTTAAAATCAGATGTCTTTTATAGTCAACATGATTTATTTCTCAGTCTTCAAGCTGCTAAACACAGACTATTTTGTTCTGCAAACCATGAACAATGTACACTAGAGGTCCTTCACCGGTGTCGCCACACACTAGTACTAGCGTGTCGCAAAGCGACCGGCAGTGTCGCATAAACATGGTGCGTTGATGGTGTGTGGCGAAGTATTGGTATGTTGCGAATTAATTCTCGCAACATACAATAATCATCATACATCCGTCGTTCTTGCATTCCATTGATTTACTTTCTTCAGCACTTTAGCCTACACAGGCTGTGAGAAATCATAGACCTCTATTATGTTAGCCTAATGCTCTGAAGGCAAATTATTTAATCCATCTTATGTATACGAACTTCCCAAACCCATAACCTCTTGCCGGTTTCCCGCAGGTCTTTCATTCAAAACCGCAAATACTATGCTCTTCCACCAATCCTATCCTGATTCCCAGATTCGTATTTAGCGGAGGTTACAGGTTTAAGCCCCACCTCCCCGAAATAAATTGTTAAACTTTTATTTAAAGAGAAATTATGTTTGGATTAAATTTTTGAAATTTTCTGTCCACATTTAGTGGAATCACCGAATCACCTAGAATTCTGTTTCTGGCTATGCCTTTGCTGATTCCGCGCTCTTCTCGTTAAACGGTAGGCCTCGACTTAGCATTACCTGCCTTAGCTGTCTTCCTGTCTGACTTCTTTGGATGCTATGGGACGTCTATATATAGTAGGTAAAGAGGCATAAGTAGGATAAGCCTGTATTAATAGAATTCAGATTTTGAAATTTGCTACAATTAAAGACCGGAAAGTGTTCATTTAATGTCATCACTTCCATTCACTAAACAAGTTATCAAGTTTAAAAAAACTTTTAAATAAACTAGTTTAATAACTTCTAAATAAAATAATGGAATTCATGCATGTCAAATGTCAATTACTGCATGGTGGACATATTGCCAATTATGGTGGAAGTTTAGGTGTGTCCAAAAAGGCAAGTGGTGTGCACTGTACTACAATGGCAAGGTGACAGTGAAGGAGAAACCGTTATAAATGTTCAGCACTACGTTTACACAAGTTTATCCAACAATGGCAACAAAATTTTGTACAATCTGCTGCAATCAGCTTTTAGACAAACTTTTAAGGACGAGTCAAATTGGATCAGAACTTACAATGCACTACCATACATCACACACATCTTATGAAAAGCATAATACAGGAGACCTTCTGTGCTCCAAGTCAGAGAATTTGGGGCTGTGTTGTTATAAACCTCTTTGGTCACACATTATAACATAAATGTATGTTGATAGACTTTTAACAATTGGATCTGAATTACTTATGCATTTAGTAATAACCTTTACATAAGCAAGCAAGTATGTAAATCTGACAAAAACATGCTGCATACTCATAACAAAGTTTACATTTGATAACCCTATTTAACAGGTTCTGGTTTGAATAATTTTGTATGTAGTGATCTACTGATCTAGATCAAAGACTAATTGACGTAATTAAGAAATTGCAGTTACCAATAAGCATCTATTGCTATTGAACTTCAAAGACTTACCTTGATATTAGCACACAAGAGATGCCTTCCACTTTTCCAATAATAAGTTTATCCGAAGGCTGTCCATAAGTCAACACAAAACATCAATAAGCAATGTAACATGGAATGGACTAAACTAACTTAAAGTAGCTATCGATTACCTGTAGATTAATCATTAAGTATTTAAAAATTTATAAGTAATGTCTTTCTGCATCAGATGCATGACATCTTGATCTTCGCATCTTTTCAACTATTCCACTACTAGCATGTACTAAAAATGCATGGAAAAAATCCTTCTCATCGATCTGAGTAAAGCATGCACACGATGTCTCGACCCTCTGTGTATGGGAGGAACGCAGAAGGTATTCCTATATCTATAATTAATCTGAAATGGCGCGGGGTCCTGTACAGTGTATACTGGTCTATCAAAATGCTCTGTCTCTATCATTTGCTGACGATCTTCGTTGTTCGCGACTCAGGTTGGCGGATTTTACCAGAAACTGACCATGATGTACTTTCCCCTTTTATAATTTAGTTGAATCACTTTGTCTACGTCAGAATCCGATTATAGGTCTTGCAGGATTGTATAGGGTCTAATTTATTACGCAACATCAGATCAGGGCATACATGTGTCACATCCATCTATTATTTAGTATGTCAAAAGAAAAACCCTGTCAGTGGTCGAACGATCAGCGACACGTTTACGCGTAGGTTCACTAAGCACGTGTTTAGGGCCCCCAACTCATGTCAGAAGTCCCCAAATGACTGAAAATAGTTTCTTTCTTTTATAATCTGAAATTAGAAATTGTTTAATTACGAATTATTTTAAATATAGCTTATTTTCAATTTGACAGTGAAGCATTTGCATAAAAATACATTAAATGTAATTTATAAGTTACAACATTTTGCACTGAGATTGCCTATAAGCATAAGCTATCAATAGTTTTTTAAACTTCTATTGGTGCTGTTAGTCAATATTAATAAAGTTCTAAACAATTTAAAATAATAAGTAAAGCCTATTGATTAATATATGACATAATAAAACGCTGCCACAGCCTGTGACTGGAGCTGCAAAACACTTTCTTGATGATTTTTATGTCGCAGGAGTAATATGTATAACCAAAATTTGGTCTAGCGACTAGCACCCATACAGAAAGTAACGATTAGGTCTACAATCGTCCGTCTTGAAAATTTTATGCAGATAGGAATATCATCTTATAGTTACCGAGTAGCCTATCCAACAAAATGTCCAATGGACCATTTCTAACAGAAATACACACGGCTCAAACAAATTGTCATTAATTGTTTGAGGTAATTGTTTGAATGACTATAAAGAACACATCTTGTGAGGTCAGTTCTTTGAACTCTAGCAACCGTCATGATGAAGCTTCTCCATTTCCTTCTTTCTGATGTCGCATCCCTTAGTTCTGCCAAATAAATTCCAATTGTTTCGTGTATCTCATCTATCCATTTTTTTTTGGTCGGCGAATGATCGATCTCGTTTTCTCCTTCCTCTCCACAAGCCAACATCATTTCCTTTTACAATCCATCTGATCTCATAATATGTCCAAAGAACCTCAGCTTTGTTCTTAGCACTATTTGTTGTAACGTCTCATCCTTCTCGATTCCAATCGCCATGCGTACCCATTCATTAGTTCCTTTCTCCGTCCATGATATTCCCAGCATCTCACTCCATATCCACACTTCACATGCAACAATTTTTTTCCTCTTTTCTTAGTCATTGTTCACATTTCACTGCCATAAATTGCTGTAGGTATGATCAGGCCTTCAGCAATCTTTCAGATGGTCTTCCCGTTAAGAACGGGGGACTCACAAACATTTGTGCCTAGGGCCCAATTGTCTGTAAACATGCCTCTGAGAACAGTAATTGATTTTAAAATCACCAAGTAATTTCCTCACCTTGCCAAATGGTGTGCTGACTTCCTTCTCTACTCTGTCCTGAATTAGAGTTGGATCATCAAGTCCCGATCCACCAATTATGCCAATCTAAAAAGTAAGACATGGACTGCAACAGCGATGAAGCAAGCAGCGATGTTGCGAATGCAAAAGTTGATAGTAAAAGAAGATGTGGGATGACTGAAATCTTACACAGATGAGAAAGCTGATTATAAAAAACTAGACCAATGTATCGTCAACTGAGTGCTGCGGCACACTAGTGTGCCGCGAGAGATTTCAGGTGTGCCTCAAGGAAATCTTAAAATTACTTCGCTTGTCTCTTTACTTGATTTATAAGAAATAATTATTATTTCATAAATACAACTTTCATATTTTATTTTAACGTATTTGCTTTTAAGAATAATTTCTCAGTCAGTTATCCCATGTCATGTGCACCAAGAGTAAATGTTATTGACACTAACCTATTCTACATTATTTAACATGTATGTTCACCCCTCCTCTCAACGTCCCTCTTCAAATCTGACACTGACAACTACGCATAGCTTGTGAATTAACTGGTGTCCTGCGCCTGGCTTTCAAGTAGCTTTCTATTATGATTTGCAGATAAAGATTTGTTCGAATTTTGGATATAAATTCTACGCCAATATCAAGACTTGAGGACGTAAGCAATGAAATGCTTGTTGCCGTTTGGATATTCGTATCTCTGCGAAGATGGAAGTTTGTTGCGAAATTGGATGTTTGCTCCAACTACATCTTCAGTTACTCTGCGCGCACTAACAATATCATTTGTCACATTAGGCCTACCGATTGGCCCATTAAAAATCAGCTTCCGTTTCGCTGCTACAGGACTATAGTGATCGACAAGCTTAAAATATTCCCCATGAAAAATTGTAGTCATTGCTATTGGTTTAGCAATTTTTAAACTTCAATTGGTAAAAAACCATATCCCTCCGGTCTAAAATGTGCATAGCGGAAACAATATGGCAGGTCCTGAAGGAAAGACATATAGAGCGCTACAGCAATACTAGTATAGGGGTTGATAAGTAAGGTGGTAGGCACAATGGAACGTGTAATGTGCTTAATATTAACAAGAACGTCATGTGTTTATAACGAAGTAACTGGCTCTTCAGAAGACATAAGTTTCAGTATTAAAATAAGAAGCAGAATGCATAAAATATTCATAGTAAAACAAGAAGCTGGATGAAGAAATAAAATGCTCATATTTAAACAGAAGCAGGATGAATGAATAAAATGCTCATATTAAAACATAAGCAGGATGAAGGAATAAAATGTTACAAGTAAAACAGAAGCGAGATGAAGGAATAATATACTCATAAAAAAACAGAAATTGGATGAAGGAATGAAATGCTCAAATTGAGACTAAGCAGGATGAAGGAATAAAATGTTGGAATTAGAAAGGAAGCGGAATGAAAGAATAAAATGTTCAATTGCTCATATTAAAACAAAGGCGCGATGAAGGAATACAATATTGTAAGTAAAACAGAAGCAGGATGAAGGAACAAAATGTTGGAAACTACCACCTACTTAAACCCACAGACTATAATGGTATTAACGTGGCGCTCTATTTGTCCTCCCTTCAGGGCCTGCCATATTGTTTTCGTTTTCTTAAACCGCGATAGACCACGTTATTTTATTATCCATATTTACACTTCAGGTTTGGCTGTTAATACTTTCATCCGTCATCGGATCTTCCTACGTTTTGTTTTAATGTTAAAGACTTCGCCCCATCCCACTTTCCGTTTTACTACCAACATTTCCATGCTCAATTCCACTATCTACTTGTCTTGTAGCGCAAAACTTATTACACAACACACTTATTAGCGCAAAACTGGGAAACAATCCCTTATTATGTCACATTGAGGCGTAAAAATAATTAACACTATTACCTTCGCCATAATTAACAATTCTTCAAAACACGGCACCAAGTAATGTGAACGCAAACCTATAATATTCTCAGCGTGACCCCAACGACCCCGCGGCCTTAGCCCGCGACCCCCATGAAGTGTGCGCGCGCGCGACCCCGCGATCCCAACAAATAAGTAAGTAAGTAAGAATATTCTTTATTTGTCTGCCAGCAAACGCACAACAGCTTACAAGAAGTCATGATAACA
>JAQFXW010002741.1:0-12692 GCA_034693945.1 Dendrobaena attemsi
CTACGTTTATTTTACAACGCCTTCATAACGAAGATGATTGGCGTTTACATGATCATGCACAATTATGCAACTGGCCTACGTATTATATCTATTATATATTATATATATTATATCAACTGCTTTGCAGTGTTCCTATAGATATTTGGTCTATTTCTAAAAGTTTTTAAAGTTGATAGTTCTTCAGTGTGGGCTATAGGTCATTTAGCTGGTTTCTAATTATAGGAACATACATACCACATATGTATACCTAGAACATACATGTATGTGAATGTATATACGCGTAATTGGCCTAACCAGTGACTATATAGCTCGCTGCCCGTGTTCTGAGAAGCTACCGATGTTCGTAAAATGTTTGCCGCAGACTGTAGGCCTGATTAGGGTCGACCCTATTACGTACCGCAGACTCACGTGCTCGGTTTATTGGCAATTCATGTGCGTTTGTATAAACATACTAGAGCTTTATAGGTCTTGTCTCGGACTTCACTTCTAAGTATCTTTCAACGACAGCAATCCAAACAAAAGGACAATAATGAGGCGGAGCGTGTAGTTGTAAGGAAAGCCGCGCTAGACATCCAGTCAGTCAGTCGCCTGATGCGCATCTGTTTGATAAGATCGCCAAACCGGACATCCATGATGTTACACGATAGAATACTTATTCGATTCAGACTATAATAACCGAGAGTGCTAATTGCGAATCTACAAAAGGCCATAAAACAATCGTTATGTGTTTCTATGTTTGGTGATGCCTCAATCTCAATGAAAGCGCTTTCCGATCGCAATATTAATAATCAGCGTGATCTACAGGGTGAGCCAAAAAAAATGACCTCCCTACGTTTTTCCTAATATTTCGGTCAAAAGTAAAAATATCTAAATGAAATCTTACCAGCTGAAAGGCAATTCATACTTACGTGTCACTAGGAAATTTCATCAGAACATTTCATACAGAACAGATGTTATTCAACTTTTAGTGACGTCACCCACTGTTTGTTGATGGTACAAAAACGTTTAACAGTATTTTGCTAATATTTCAGCCAATAATAAATATTATTTAATGAAATCTCCCAGGCCTATAGGCAACTAATATAATGTACATATGGCGATCAAATTTTATTGAAATATTTCAAACGCAACAAAAGTTACAGCACTTGGGGGGGGGAACATTTGTTGCGTTACACATTTCTAAAACAGCAGAATTAAGAGGTGGACTCACTTAAAGTGCTGCAACTTTTACTGTGCTTGAGATATTTTGATAAAAGTTGGACTTTAGATGTAAATTTGAATTATCTTTGCGAGGATTAATTATGATATATTTAGTTTTGGCGGAAACATTAGCAAAAAACAGTTAAATGTCATCACAAACCAGTGGATGACGTCACTACAAGTTGAATAACTTCTGATTTGTTTAAAATATTTTGATGAAATTTGGCAGTTATATGTAGGTATGAGTTGCCTATCTGCCTGTAAAAGTTTATTTTAAAATGCTCACTTTTTACGGAGATATTGGCAATAAACTTAGGGGGTCATTTTATTAGCAAAAAACGGCCAAACGTTTTTGAACCATTACAAATCAGCCTTTCCAATCGCTTTATCTTTAGTGTAATTAACACCAAAACTAACCTAGACCTACATCCAGGGACGTAGCTAGATAACATTTTGGAGTTTTCCATGAACATGGTCAAAAAGTTTGAAAAAAATGTTATCCAACATATAGGCCTAATTTATCTGTTAGAAACAGGCAAAATTCTTTTCGGGGTTGAACTCGTATCCCTCTCCCGTCTTGTTTGCCCATGCCTACATTCCACAGAACATGCCGATAAAATTAATATTACTGAAACTGAAACTCTACAGCGGCCTGTAAACATTTATACCATCGAAATAAGTGCATGAGTGCTTTGTTTCAGTATCTAGCGATGCAGACTCCTCGTCGGTTGAAAGCCTGGCAACACAAAATAATTCATATGGTGCAGCAAGCATGAGGCAAAAGGAGGAACTGCCTCCTTTTGTTTTCAAATCCAATGCCACTCTGTTCCCCTGTCCGGCTATTGCACCTCGATTTTTCTCGGAGTTGCCCCCTCTTGAATGTAAGTCTGCCCTCATGCACCACTGGGTGTATTAGCGCAGGCGTTTTGGTGCCATAATAGTGACGTATAGGCCTACAGTATACGTACAGTGGCGCTGGTACCATAGTCATTACGTTAACCGTAATAGCGGTGAATACGTAGTGGTAACGTAATATCGGTGTAAAGGTGAACGTACTGTAATAATACATGGACATAGAGGTGTATAGCCTACGTGGTGGCACCGTAATTGCTGTATAGGCCCTTATAGGCTTATTATAAGCGGTAGTGGTACCGTAACAGCGGTGTATATTATAAGCCGTAGCATGGGCGCTCGCAGAAATTTTTACAAGAGGGGCAAAACACGCGCGTGCAAGAGCTTGGAAATTTCAACAACGAAATTAACAATAATGAACATTTTCATCGAGTTCTTATAACTGTATAATTTAATTTCCAAGGAATCAATCATAACTTATTTATTTAGCGAAAGTTTTCCAATTTCCAGAATTTAGGACTAAAATTAGGGTTTCCATTCCTAATAAAGAAGTTTGCAGAACAGTTAAAAAGCGAGACTATTTGAATAGAAATTGAAGCCTCTGAACTATCTGCCGAACTCGTCTATCACTTTATCTAAAAACTCTGCTTTGTTGGCGTTGACTAGAATTTCTGTGTACGCTGAGCACTGTGAGCAGTGAGCATGCATAAGCCAGACATACGGTCATTTGTCATTATTAATTGTTATGGTCGCTCTTAGCGATGTTTTTATACGACGCATTGTACTAAATGACCTTTCATTCGTACACGTAGTCTCAGGTACTGTTATGAATGGCAGGGTAAAATTCAGTATGTCAACGTATATAAAGAAGGTGGCCGTTAGTGTTTTGTATTGGCGATGCAGACCAATTAGCCTATGGTCAAACTATAAGTTATCGCTTTGGCTTCGAAAGTGACGCATTACACAGAAATAACAGAATTTGGCTATTATAGTAAACGATCGCGGCTAACAATGACTGTTAAGAGACGGTTTCAAGAACGTATCAAATAGAGCCCTACAGTACTATCCAGTTTCACATAATACTAAAAAATCTTGTCGGTCGAATAGCACTTAATAAATTAAAATTGTCAGCAGCTAAAACAAATCTGTTATTGCCTCTTAAGTGCTGTAGAGTGGAGCGCGTTACGGGAATGGACATAGATTGACAGAATAACAGGCGTTAATCCTGATTTGATTAATGGCTAATAATTAGGGCATACAGTTTATTTTGACAAAAACAGAAACCTCCGGTGAGTGCAGACTCCAAACAGGAATCGTTCATAGGCTCCATGCAACAAAACTGTAGGTGGCTACACGCGCTTCAGAAAAATCTCGGCCAATAATATGCCTTTTTAGAGAAGGTTAAATGTCAACATCGAAGCGGCTGCTTATCCGAAATGCACGTCGTCATTTTCGCGCAAGCGGTAGACGTCACATAGACTGAGTGCACATGTGACATTTGTAATTAGGCGGCCGTTCACATATTATATAACGCATAAAACTCCAGTAGGCCTAATGATAATGATAGGCAAATCATAGGTGTAGGCCTAATTGTAATAGTGATAATAAGTATTGACCCAAGAAGACATGCATTGCAAGAATGCCTGGGTTCTCACCCATAATAGCGTGTCACGCTGCCCTCTGCATATAATGAACCGCTTATTTATAGGCTATTCGTCTGCATTATAGGGGGAAGTGCCTAAAACGGGTCCGTCGGTGAGGTGGGCCCCTTCGTTAGCGGTACCATCTAGAGGATTGGTCAGCGCTGTTCATGACGCTTGGTGACAGTCTAATATGTTGAATAATCTTAGAGTGTTTAGATCGAAATAAATCGCTTAACATTGGCGGAAACGATGAACAGTTTATCTTGGCGATTTTCTTATTTTTCCCTCCACATTACTTAGTCCAATCCAGTGCTTGCATTCAACAGTTTTTCCAGGAATTGGGATATTGTTTGCAGTACCGGTAGGTCTACTACCGGGTACTATATACACTTGCAAATAACTTGCCTACACTTGATTTAGAATAATTCAATTGTTTCCATTTTAAATATTCGTCTGAAGTTTAGGCCTATGTATTGTGGCTATATTGGGTCACCTGTTTTGTGTCTAAAACGGGCCACGGGGCACGTTTTAAGCACGTGCCTCAAATTTGATAAACTATTGTAAAGTTCACAGCAATTGAATCTTTTCTGGAAGATTTTGAAATGAAGAGGTAGGCCTACAACTGAACAATTGAAAGATATATAACTACTAAGAATTCTCGTTTTACAAATCGATTTAGTCTACGATCGGAAGGTCTAGCTGAAGCTGTGCTGTAATAGATTATATGCGGCACCGACCTATTGGCTTAGATGGCGATCGTAAGTCTGTCATTCTCTTTCCGAAACGTCCCTGTGGTTTCCAGACGTAGTGCTGCTTCTTTAGTTGAGTCTCTGCCGGTGTTGACGTCAACAGAATGGTCGTCATGACGACGACGACGACGAAGACGAAAGACTGTGACGTCGTTGTGACGATCATTTCTTTGCGTCTTCTAAACGACTTCCGCTCTATCTAACAATTAACAAATCTGCATTTTAAATTTGGAAGGGTGTCAGACTTAAGCTTAGTTTATAACAGGGCCTATTGTATGCCTGTTAAAAATTAGGCCTTCTATTTTGTGTTAGGTTAAATGCTGGCCATTCTCTCTGTGCATGAGTCACGCAGCCATTAAAAGTTGTCGCTATTCTATTTTAGCGCATGATAAGCACTTAGGAGAAAGGCTTCTGGTAAGGGTCCCTAAGAAATTTTTGCTTTTTATAGGCCTGCTACAGAAGCATGTGGAGTATTTTTTCTATGCACTACTTGGCATAAGTTGTATCAAATATAAAAGAAATCATTCCTTATTCTGTGCAAATTAAATGTTAAAATAATTTTTCTCTAAATACCGAGAGTATCCCGTATTACACGACCCTGTGTGTAATACGAACCATACTGTAGAGACAAACAAGACTCTGCTACACATGCCATAGATAACTGCTTTATTTCTCAGCAAAAGATAACAATGAAAATGTAGCAATTGAACCTGAACTAACTCGGCCTATTTTGAAACCTCGAGACGCTCAGTAAATAAATTTACAATGTCTTTTAGCCGCAAACTTAGAGCAGTAACCTAAACAATTGGATCAAGAGGAAAATTCCTAACAATTAAGAAATATTTATAGGCCTAAAGGAGCATGCCAACGTAGGCCTATTTCTAATGTTTCTTTCATTTGAGGAGCTATTCTTAGCCAAAGGCTGGCAATTGTCACAATAGTAGAAATCTGGATCGCATAAGTCTGCAGTTTTCATGCGACCAATGTTGGAATATTAGCACAATGCACCCGGTTCTCCTCATAAGGTTCTCTACATCGAGCTACAATTTTTTTAAATTTATTTACGCATTTCTATACCGCCCCTTCAAATCCACTACTACTCAGAAGCGGTCCCGACTACAGCCGAAGAGAGTGTTGGAGTTTTCACGCCGAAGCGCCACGAGCAATTGTAGGTCCCTATGCGGTGGCTCGGGCCTGAATCGAACCCGCGACCGTTCGGACGCAAGGCATCGACTATCCCATTGCTCCACACACGCCTTTTTGTGCTAGCCCGAGATGTTAAATCTCTGAATGTCGGCAGACATCGGGTTCGAACTCGGTACCATGCAAACACACGGCCGACACGCTCCCAATGTAGTTAACTGGGCTAGGGCAGAAGGTTTGCTCCTAATTTTTTTAATTGTGTTCTTTTGGACTTGACTTTTGGGAAATTGTTGATTCTTGTAGATTTTGGCCTTTCTGAAGCGTTGACTTTGTTCTCCTCTCTTTTCTTGAATCTTGATACAAATAGGCTGCATTTGCTGTGTGTTCAGATGTTGATATTATTGGTCTTTGGTGTCTTAGTTTCATATTAAATATTTTAATTTTCTTCTAAGAATGCACATAACAGAAAGAATTCTACTCGACAATCTGCAACAATAGGGACCTATAGCATGTATTGTTTTTGTGTATTTCTATACCATTTCTAACAGACCACTACTACTCAGAGGCAGTCCCAACTACAGTCCGCAGGTGTGTGGAAATTTTACACGCCGAAGCGCCTCAAGAAATTGTGAGTGAAGGACTTGCTAAAGGTCCCTACGCAGCGGTTGGGAGGGTGGGTTTCGAACAGGCAACCTGCAACCCTTCGATTGCAAAGGGGCGACCTTCACCACTACACTACCACGCCCTACATGTATGTGTGTAATATGGGCTGGCTGAAGTGTAATATGGGCTGACCCGTATTTCACATTCAGATTCAATCCAAAGCCCGTATTACACATGGTATGCTTCTTGGAAATCTGTTATAACATGACCAACGAATGCATTATAGACAAACAAAGCTGTGTAATTTATGTGATAAATCATGAATTGTCTACCTTCTTAAACAGAAGACATAACCATAGCTAAACTCCTAAACTCTGCAGCTGCTGTTGAAGTTTTAACAAATGTATAAGCAATATACAGGGCGGGCCAAAAAGTGAGAACCCTACAGATTTCCTGATATTTCGGCCAAATGTAAGAATTTTACAATAAAACTTCACAGTTGGAAAGGCAATTCATATCTACATATGACTGCCAAATGGCACCAAAATATCTCACACAGAACAAAAGTTATTCAACTTTGAGTGACGTCACCCACACGTTTTTAACGTCTTTGCATAACAGCTGTTGAATCATTAGAGTACATGTACATGCAGTAGGTGGGTTCACTTAAAGTGCTGCAACTTTTGTTCATTCATTCATTCTGGACATTTATATAGCGCCTCTTCAAGAAACTACTGTTGGCTTTGAAATATTTGGATAAAATTTTGTGGTTATATGTAAATAAGATGAACTAGCTTTGAGGCTGCAGAATTTCATTTAAAATTTCTACAAATAACAAAAACTGTTAGACGTTATTTGAAGCACCAAAAGACAGTGAACGACGTCACTAAAAGTTGAATAACTTTTGTTGTGTGTGAAATATTTTGATGAAATTTGAATTGCCTTTCAGTCTGTAAAATTTTATTTGAAAATCTTACTTTTGACCGAAATATTAAGAAAATGCAGTAGGGTTCTCACTTTTTCGGCCTAGCCTGCATACGAAAAGAGAAATTCAAATCAGTAAATAGACGTTTTCCCACGGTAAGAGCTCTTTGTAGACATGATAGGTGGGGAAAATTACATACTGGCCCATGATAAAAGCCTTTGCCCTAATAGTCGCCATATTTGTTGCTCCTAATAGGCCTATAGTCGTATTAGTTGTCATTCTATTTTTGCGCATGGGGTATTCTTCATGGTCGCCATTCTATTTTTGGCAGCCACGGGAATATTGGCAAGGCCTAATTCATTAGATTACATTTTCCTTTGTTGTCCAACGTGTTTCTTTAACTCGATTTGTGAAGCATATAAAATTTAATTCTCGAGGTCTATATAGGCCCACCGGCTCCCTTTCTCTGCCGGGTGAAGACTGGCAAAAAGACAAAAAAACTTGTCATGAGACGCCATGTTGAGGCCTCGTCGTCGACGCCTGCCTTATGAAGGTGACGAAAAAAGAAGAATAGGGCACAAGGTTATTGACGAGCGATTTCACTTCCTCACCTTTTCAGAACGAGACGATTCCTTGTGGAGTCGTTTTCAGCGGATGATTATCGCAATCGAAAAAGTCGAATGTAGGAAAATCAATGGCCACAAAACTTAAATAAACGCTTGCACTAGATAGGCCTACTATTGTATAGGCTTACTAGCAGCCGAAATGAGCAGAAAACTAGCAACAGGCCTACCGACGACTTACTCCGCTCACACACGACTTCAGCGTCCAATTGCTGGTGAACCAACAGTGCTCAGAAAGTCACTAAACCCAGAGTCTTCCAGAAAGAGGAGGAGATGGAGGTGGAGGAGCACAAGAAGATTGAGGAGGAGGAGGAGAAGGAGGAAGAGCAGGAAGAGGAGGAGTCTGTGCTAAACGTTGAACGACAAAACAAAAGCCAAAGATTCGCCTGAAACGTGCACTGTATCTTCCCTGGCAGGCACTGACAGACGATATGGACTTCCTACTGATAGGTGTGCACGGAAAACGTTTTCCAAGAGCCTCGGTCGGCAGATACAAAAATTATATTCAGTGTGATTTCAGAGGCTACCCTGGGCATTTAGTGGAGCCTTGAGTTAACAGATAATAGGCCTATAGTGTAATGAACAGAAATCTCAATCCAAATTTCTACCAGGGCGGGGTTTAGCCCCGACCTCCAGGTCGACATTGCAGCAGGATAACCATTGTATTATCGAGCATAGGCCTACGAGCTGCAACTACGAAGGGGGTAAATAAAGTGGAACGCAAAAAATCGGTTTAAGAGTAGCGTTATCTACTGCAAACATGGTGTTTATTTAAAAAAATTATCCCCCTACGTTAGGCTATTTGATAATTTGTCGGTAAAAATTAGGAATTTTTAAATAAAATGATACCGGCTGAAAAGTAGGCCTAATTCATTTTTACGTAGGCCCATAACCACCAAATTTCACCAAAATATTTAAAATACATCAAAAATTATTCAAGTTTTAGTGACGTCACCCACTGTTTTTTATAATTCAAATAACGTTTAACAGTTCTTTTGCTAATATTTCCGCCAAACGTAAGCATTCTTTATTGAAATTTCAGTTACTTAAAGGGAATATACATAGGCCTACATACTACATGTAGGCCCTAACGACCAAATTTTATCAAAATGTTTTACACAGAACAACAGTTAGGCTACTGTTGTAGCACTTTTCGCTGTAACGTTGGTAGTGTTAGGGTGAATGCATATAAATCAGGAGTGCACAACCTTTTTTGGTCAAGGGCCGTCTAAGAAAAACAGTCGAGGGCTATGTATGTCAGGCCTAGTAGGCAAATTGCCTGTTTGAATACTTAATTTATCATATTTGCTCTCCAATGATATTCTACTTATGTCATATTATTCAATGATTTATCCATACTTAATTTACTGTGATATTGTATGGGCTTCTAACTATAATTCTCGACTTAATAGACTTCAACTCTTACAAAAACGGATTGTTAGAATTATCTCTGGTTCTTCTTATATTGCTCATACACATTCATTGTTTGCTACATTGCATTTATTGTCATTTAATAATTTGTCCTCATACCAAATTTGCATTTTTATGTATAGATCTCTAAATAATCTTTTACCTCAGGAATTTTCTAAAATATTCAAAGTGTCCTCCGATTTTCATTCTCATAATACTAGGAATTCCTTGGCTTTAAGGAGCGAGTTTGCTCAAACAAATTATCGTAAATTTTCTATTAAGTGTATGGGTCCAGTTACCTGGAATAAGTTACCGCTTCACCTTAGATCATCCCATAATATCTACCTATTTAAGAAATACCTCTCTAAATGGTTCTTGAACTTGACCTAATTTAATTCTATGTAACTTTAACAGTATTGACCTATGATCAATGTCCTGACTAATCTCCTGAACTTATCAAAGTCTAACGACTATTTACCATTATTTTCATCCTGGTCCAATTATTACTTACTATTCTTCTGATTTTTCCATCTTTTTAAATTCTTGCGTATTTGGGGGGGCCCTATTTAAGCGGGTCGTTCACCCTTTTGGGCCTCCCATTGGTTTGCTAATATAGATTATTAACTATAGTTGCCTTATTTTGGTTTGTTCCTATGCCGGACGCATAATTTTCCTAGCTCTTATTGCGTTTGTTTTGATGGTGTAGAGACTACCATTACTGATGATTTCTATTATTTTGTGCTTTTTACTGTTATGAGTTGTGTTGTGGACCAATAAATGGTTATCTATCTATGTTTATTTATCTATCTATTATTATAATTATGCTGCTTGTCACGTCTCTTCTTTTCGTTACAGCCTGCAACCGAACTCGCCGTCACCCCACCGCCTCGTACAATACAGCAGAGGTCTGGATGATCCATGCACTATACCATAATGCACGAGGCGTACATTGATTGTCTAGCATAATCGTATTCTTCTACATCTCGGCCTTAACTCATCTTTTCTAAAAATCTAAACCGCCCCTTATAGTCTAACACAAGCTCTTTCTAAGGCAATTCAACAAGATCTTCGGTCCGTTAGCTCGTTCTAGTAGTTCGCCTGCTAGTTTCACCTCTCCTCAAAGTCTTCTACTTTCTACTGACATCTCGAGGCTTGCGACATCCCTCCACTCACGACAGAACACAAAACTCTTCAACCATCATATCCTGATTCTACTGCCGCACCTTCAGACAACCATCATCATTCGATAAGCACCGAGCAAGCTGTCTTTTCGACTTGACCCCTCCGGCTTTTGACCTGGCAGAGGAACGGACAAGGTGCCTAGCTTTTTCTAACTTGATTTGATATATAGCGTCTATGTAAGCCTATAAGCTGATATCTCTGATGCAGATTTCGTGTGAAGCTGAATAATCGAGAAGATGCACATTCTACTATACATTACATACACATTTTTGAACGGATGAAGAGTACGAGATCCTTGGCTTTAGCGTTCACCAGACGAATTATCTGATTGCTGTGGACGGAGTCGAAGGCCTGTACTATAGGTGGATCAGTCCATCTCCATTCTCCACCGTACTTGAAACCTGTAGTGTAGACCTACATGCATGGGCGGAGATTGGTTTCGGTTCATAGGGTCGGCGACAGACCATTGCACAATTGTAGGTTCTAAAAAGTTGATGAAAGCCATGAATGAGTTCTGCAACTAGGCCTGCGGCTAAACCATGTAATCGAAGCCTACTGTACGTGTACCTACCGGTAGGCTACTTTAATTTCGATGCTCCAAGAATGTATTTTGTGCTTCAGCAACAAGCAAAGAGCATTAGGACTATCGTCCTTAGCGTTGTGTCTGAGTTATCGGAAGCAAGCCAAACATGATGAGTTTCTGAAAGGATCGTTATGTAAATGCACATTTTCTTCACTTCACGTTTAGGCCTAACTAACATCCTACTCAGTGTGGATATTCAGAGGCATGTAGACTGTCGAATAAATGATCCAGTGAGCATGTCAGACATTGTCAGACAAAGGTGTGTTTGAAAAGCGCATGTCCAATGTCCGTCGTCATTAGTGTATTGAAAATAACTGCGTTTTGTTACTTTCTATAATTATATGAGTTGTAATCTTGATCATTGTCTGCCACCAGTTACAGACCGCTACCAGTAGGTCTACATTAGAATGAATTTAGGGGCGTTGAAGCTGCTGTGCATGTTAAAAATAAAACTCTATTGATGAATTGTTTCACCCTGCCATCTTTGGTTGGAAGCGTATAATTACGAACTCCAGGTCAGAGTTGTTGATTAGAGGGAGGTTGAAGAGAGAGAAGTTGGTAGAGGATTTGGAAAATGGAGATATATTGGTAATTATTGCTAGTAATGTTGCTGCTGTAGAGACGGTGGATGTGAGGCACAGACCATTCGTTTGATTTCTCATAGTGTGCTGCTCTGGTCAGACCAACATACTGAAAGGCATGGGCTACATAAATCCTAAGGCCTAGCCCTGAATCGAGTGACTTGATGTTTCAGAATCACAACTTAGTCAAATCACTTATCACAGGTCATTATTACCTGTCGTATTTTAATAATGTAAGTGAAGCATTATTACAACAGTGCTCCAAAGTGAACACAATAGGCTACAGTAAGCAATTGCTTGCTTAGAATTATCAGCCCTCTTATCCTAATTTTCAGGCTGCAAGCACCGAAAAATCTCGTCTATTAACTTCATCGAAAGCATGTATGAATATGCCCTACAAGCGTTTAGATACATAAGAACGTGCATACAAACGTCATTATATACATGCAGGATATTTCAGAGGTCTTCTTACATGCGCACAGTTGGCCTAGACTACGCGAAGATACACGTCAGCTGAAATCTTAGGCTACAGGAAACCAGAACTTAATTATACAAAACCAATTAGCTTAGTTAGTCTAACCTTACCCCATATGCTTTTCGTAATAGTGTGCAATTAAATATAATCGCATGTTGATATTTAGTTGCTGAGTATTGTCTGTATGTGTCCTTCAGCGCCTCTGAAAGCCTACTTTGTTATTATAGAGAATTAGGCCTAGTAATCTCTACAACATAGAATAGACCTAATATTGTTAGGGTGAAATCGATTTGACACATTGTCAAACGGACATCAGTCATCATTCATTGCAATGGACGTCAGAAGTTTGTTATTGTTGAACTGGGCAATTGTCGTCAATTGCCAGTCGACCATTTCCAGCGAGATTGATCCAAGGTATGAATGTGAACTGCTTGAAGATTTGAAGTCCGATATGAGGTCAATTCGCCAACTGTTTATGGATCTGCAGCAGGAGAAGAAATCTGAATCTGAATTAATTCTCCAAGTCGTGATTCAACAAAGAAATTCGAACGAGAGACGCTGGTCATACAGGAGATGAAGTCCAAAGTTGAAGAAATTCGAGAAATCGTGCGTCAACAACAAAACTGGTTCACAGATAGAATGCTTTTGCTAGGTCAATAAATATACCCACTGAGAATTCATTCCTATCAATCGCAGCAGATATTTGTTCCTGGAGATTTATAA
>JAQFXW010002742.1:0-12691 GCA_034693945.1 Dendrobaena attemsi
AAATAAGAAATTGTGTGATTGATGACAAAATAACATTACATTTTGGGAAGATGAGTTGCGAAACTTTTGGGCCCCCCCTTACTGAATTTCTAGATCCGCCGCTGGACATACACTATCAGTCTACGAGGAGGAGAATGCTTCCTGAAAATGGTCATAGAAGGTAAACTGGATGGTAAAAGAGCAAGAGGAAGACCACGACAGATGATGCTAGACTGGTTAATGACATATGAATATGTAAGGCTAAAGGAGACGGCACAACACAGGGAGGAGTGGCGAAGGTGGACATTCGAACCTGCCTAAATGGCAGAGAACAAGAAGAAATGCCACGCATGCATCACCTGTATCTTCCGTTAATCTGTTTCTAAAATCAGACTTAGGTCTAATTGAATTCATGCGTGAGAACAGAGACTATCACGAGTATCTTGACGAAAAGATCGATAAAATTCAAAAGGCGACTGTTTTCAGTTCGCTGAACGTGTAGACCTGCATGGATGCGATGCCCATGTACGATGAACTTAATTTTCGGCCGAAATATCCAAGGCTTTTCCTTCAAAATAATAAATTGCGTTCAATAGTTTCCAGCTGTTCTCTCAAGTCAACGAACTTTTGCTTCAAATTGAACTTGACTGGAAATCCGACAGTTTTTGCTTCTTGAATTTAGAAAAACACATTGCTTTATTGCTTGAATAAATGTCTAAGAATTTGAGCTCGCATGATATAATAAAGCGTGGGGCGTGGTAGTCAGTGTGTAATCTTCTTCTGGAGGGGAATCACGAAACCTGGGAGGGGAAAATCCTGTTATTTTACATACCTCTATATGAAAAAAATTCTGGGGTGGGGAAATGCTCATCCTGGAGGGGATTTTCCCCCGACGCTGGTCTAGATCAGTCACTGCGTGGTAGTGTAGTGGTGAAGGTCGCCGCCTTGCAACCGAAGATTTGCAGGTTCGAATCCCACCCGCCGCGTAAGGACCTTGGGCAAGTCCTTCACTCACAATTGTTCGCGGCGCTCCGGCGTGTAAACTCCGACACCCCTCCGAGCTATAGTCGGGACCGCCTCTGAGTAGTAAGAAACTTGAAGGGGCGGTATAGAAATGTGTGAATAAATAAATAAATAAAATAAATAAATAAATAAAGCTAAACAAAGCGTCTGTTAACAGAAAGGGTCACGAATAGTCGTGTAGTTCTGGAATGGTGTGAGGCTGGGAAGGCCAGCAGAAACTTAGACTGCGCGTTCTGCATTAGATGGGCATGTCTATAGTGTTCAGCAGATACTAAGTATTCGTCTGAGAAGTGTTGATTGTACCAAAATAAAAAAAATTACAATTAAAGCTAATGTGGCGTGCCAGTCAAAATCGGCTGGCGTGTAAGGTTGCGTTCCATAGGCTTAGGTTCGCCATCCTTGGGTTAGGGTAATTTAGTCAGAAAAATTCGTTATATAATATACTCCCAATGTACAGGGTGAACCAAAAAAACTAGGCTTTTTGCCAATGTTTTCGTCAAAACTTGGTATTTTCAAACAAAAGTTTACATACTGAAAGGCAATTCATATTTACGTACTACTGACAAATTTCACCAAAATATTGCATACAGAACGAAAGTTATTCAACTTTTATGTCGCCAGGAGTCACGTCTGACGGGCTTTAATTGTCGCTATTTTTTACCGACCAATGACACTGGTCTGACACACGGACGGACCGACGGATCTGGGCTTTTATTAGTATAGAGCTGTTCTACCCGTCAGAATGATGACGGAAGAAAATTACGTTATGATGAGAAGGTCCGTATCTTCTCATCGTAATGCAAGTTTTCCTGTAGGAATATATATCACATAATGTGATAATGTTTCGATACTTATAATCGCAGCGACGTTACAGAGGTACGACATAGGCCTCTTAATTCATGTGTTGCCAGGCGACGCCCATATAACAATACTGAACGTGACGTCATCGCTATTGTTCGGACGAACGCATGGACGGACGCACACACTTACGGGTCTTGGCTTTTATATAGATGATGAGAGTCAATTTTCGGACGTTTGTGACCTTTGAATGCATCCCACGATCGCGGCAGCCATGTTGTTGAGTAATATTGGCTATGAACTTGGGAAGTTGGAAGTCTTTTTATGATCTTTGGATTTGATAAAATGGCGTGTTTACACGTTTAGATTAAATTTTGACTCGTATGTTTAAAGAATATTTTCGCGGAACGCGAGATCCTTCGGATCTAGTACCTTCTGGATCTCAGATCCTTCGGATCTGAGCATTGTTGGCGTTCTAGTAGTTTTGTGGGAACGCTCTATCGCCTACGATTTAACCGTGTGACGTGATTTTGGTAAATATAATATAGATGACATGATGATGACGTAGTTATGTAATTGTGCAATGATAACATTTTCTTAGAATATGCCATGGAAGAGAGAAGTGAAAGGCCATAAGTTGAATGCGACAGGTAAGTAGGCTAACATTATCTTATAAACTAGGCCTATACAGAACAGTACAGCTGTTAATCAGAAGCCATCATAGCGCCTATTACAAATTTACAATAATTATGTATTTGTGCATGCTCTGAACACGGGCAATGCGGTTGGGATGGCGTCAACATTTTATTAGTGTAGGCTAAGTCTTAAGCTTAAACTGGGACTAAAGTCGGGGTCCTATATTGGACACAAGGCTATGCCAGCCGCATGAGCTAGGCATTATGCTGCAGAGCATGGGGCCGGATTAATAAGTGTGGGGCCCTGTTTAACTCCGCACAAACCTAATAACAGCCGACTGATATAGCCTACATGTAGACCTGGGCTACGTTTATTTTACAACACCTTCATAACGAGGTAACTGAGACACAAACTATTAAACGAATCTTGCTCGCATTGCAAATTTAGTAGGCCTAACTAATAATAAAGGTGTGTATAGGCCTATTGTAATGAGTAGTCTCGAAATAAAATGGGTAGCTTTGAATTCTTCACGTTTTCCTTTAAATAAAAATTATTCATTTGCATGTGTGGGGTCCATAAAGTGTGGGGGTCCTTGCTCATCTGAACATGTTGAACATGCCTTAAATAATAATCCTGCTATGCTGTATCTGATGCAGCTGATATACGAATTGTTATAGTAGCCTAGCTATTGATTATTCGCTGTCCAGGGCACAAAATGGACCACAGAGCCTATAGGCCTATTTGAGGCAGTTACTGATGAGCGCTGATGATGGTTCTTCATCGATCGTTGATTGAGCATGGCCAATGTCCAGCAACGTGTGTGTAGGCTAGGGCCTGCAGCTCCTATACACTAAAACGCCAGCAGGTAATAATGCATAGAGGTCTGAAGGACTGCTGAGAAATAGCAGCAAGCGAAGCCAATGACATCTACTCAGAGTCTCAGAGACGCTCGGACACAATTGACTATGGTTCAAGGGAACGGCTTTCGAAGATAGGCAATAAGCAGGACCAGTGGAAGGCGGTTGCATGGTGGTGATGAGGAGGATGACGATGACCATCATGGAACTGACGGAGATGAACAGTGAGTTCAGAACCTTGGACCAGTAGGCCTAACGGAAAAATCTCGGTTGCACCGGAATTCCTGGTGAGCCTGTTCACGTCGTGAAGCATCCTAGGGAGTCTTCGATCAAAGCCTCTCCAAGTGGCCTAGCCTCCACCAGTCAATCCCGACTTGTCTGTTCACCCTCCCACCACGATGTATTTCAGGTAGGACTTTGGGGGAGTAAGTATATGCCCAAATTAATCTGGAATCAAAAACTTTCCTTATAATTGCGTTTACGAGTGAAGTATAAAATGCATGCAGTGCGTGGATTAGGTCTTCGCCTATCTCAACAAATTTATAGACACCGCAGCATATAGCAATAATTCTAGTTGGGTCTTAATTATTCGAACTCTGCGCTGACATGTAGCGATCTAATATCACAAGCCTAGTCATTCTCTTACTGGTTGCATATTGTAGTCTCGAAACATCGACACAACCGAGCCATAGACAAATCTGAGTAAAGACGAAGACGTTTCGCGTTAAGAAGCACAGAGACGTAAATCGTCCATTGTCATAATGTACAGTAAAGTAACGTTGTTGTTGCTGTTCATGGTCGTCGCCATGGTGATCCTAATAAGTATTCAGCTCCTTGGAAACGACAACAAACTAGACCAGGTAGGCCACAGGATATTAGGCCTATATTGATCCATGTTACATACATGTATCTGTATGAATCTATTGATGCTTCAATTTTTCGATCGACCCGTGCGTCAGTTGATCCACTATTGATTCATAGATCCATAATCTATCCATAGGCCTATATGCATAATGCATATACTCCATCTGTCATCTATCCATCCAGTCATTCGTCCATCCGTCATCCATGTGATATAGGCATCCGTCATACATGTAACTTATCCATTCATGTAATCTATCCAACAGTAATGTATCCATCCAGCCATCTATCCACTCATGTAATCTATCCATCTGTCATCTATCCAAAGTATCCATCCGTGTAAGCTGTGGGGTTAGGTAATGTAGTGGTGATCACGAAGGTCGCCGCCTTGCAACTGAAGGGTTGTGGGTTCGAATCCCACCCGCCGCGTAAGGACCTTTAGCCAGTTCTTCACTCACAATTGCTCAAGCGCTTCGGAGTGTAAAACTCCGACACACCTGCGGGCTGTAGTCGGGACCGCCTCTGAGTAGTAGGCTAGTGGTCTGTAAGAGGCGGTATAGAAATACACAAATACAATCCAGCCGTTATCTATCCTTCAAGGCATCAATCCATCAAGCAATCTGTCTATCTGTCTATCTATCCATCATCTATCCGTCCATTATCTATTTGTCATTCTGTCCATCCAGTCATCAATCAATCGTTCGTTCGTCCATCCGTCCATCCATCAATAGATTCATCGGCAATTGCTTTCTTAAACCCTGAGGGTGCATTCGAATAACGGATAACACACTCGAAAGAGCATAATGGCCCGGTTCACGTCCCACAGCCCCCGCATATGTTAACTTAGCCTTCTTACGTTACTCGGTCTCGTTCAAATGATAATGTAGAATATAATGGGCGCTTTGCACGGCTGCCAGAAGTTAAATTGACATTTGCTCACTCGTTCAATGTATATTTGTAATCACACTGCAATCTGTCAGTTTGAATGCTAATAACCACAGATATAAATATTATGTAGGCTCACAATAGACCCTATACCTATAAGCATACTCATTATAGAACAATTTTTGCGCCAGGTACGAGATCGGCCTATGCAAGGCAGAGAATTGGTTGCATCGTATTCGACGACGAACAAACAGAGTGAGAAGAAGCGAATAGCCACCGCCTGTCCAAAGGCCGCACTCTGCGGTTCAACGAACGAGTCCGTTACGATGCATTTGGAGACGATGCCCATCAACAGTCTTAAGTTTCTACTTCACGGGTAGGTAGGCTCCAATATTTATTCAACGCTTCATTCACTTCCAGGGCTCTCAGAAATTAATGGATGATCAGATCATCACTTCATCAGTGTTGAGTCTAAAGGCAGTCTGTTAATTATTGTCCGTAGAGGCAATTCTGTTAATTATTGTCCGTAGAGGAAATTCTCTGACTCTCTCCATTAGTCTCCACTTAGGCCTGTGTGATGTCGGGCTATCGGTCCTATCTGGATGCAGAGATCTGGACAGTTGACAGCCAACTTGACTGCTCTACGATCCTGCAGGCTTGAACGGGGCCTCATGTCTACCCGGAATTTTCCGGTGGGCCGGTGACACAACCCAAATTTTGTCTGTTCGTCCTTTCATCCCAAAAATTGCAATTATAGCGAATGACTAAAAGAAAAAATGTCATCAGCAGTGTAAAAGAAGGGAAGAACTGAGCAATAACACGTTCAACTGTGCCTATAGGCCCAACAGGGTTTTTATTAAAAAATGATCCCCATATTTTTTTGCCAATATGTTCGTTAAAAGTGCTAATTCTTTAATAATATTTTACAGACTGAAAGGCAGTTCATATTTACATATTACTGCCAAATTCCCCCAAAATATTCCAGACAGAGCAAAAGTTATTCAACTTTTAGTGACGTCACCCACTGCTTTTTGTAAGTTCAAATAACGTTTTGTCGTTTTACAGTTTTTTGCCAATATTTTCGACAAAAGTAAAACTAGTCTAATGAAATGTTAAAAACCTGAAGGCAATTCATATGTACAAATAATGACCAAATTTTATCAAAGTATTTCAAACCCAACAAAAGTCACAGCACTATTAATGGGTCCCCACTGTATTCTGATAATTCGATAAAGTGTAACGCAACAAATTTTACAAGAAAAAGTGCTGTAACTTTTGTTGGATTTGAAATATTTTGATATAATTTGGTCGTAAGATGTAAAAGTGAATTCCCTTTAAGCCTGTAAAATTTCATTAAAAGAGTTTCTTTTTTGTCGAAACTATTAGCAGAAAACTGTTAAACATTTTGGAACCGTCAAAAATCAGTGGGTGACGTCACTAAAAGTTGCATAACTTTTGCTCTGTCTAGAATATTTTGGTGAAATTTTGCAGTTATATGTAAATATGAATTAAGTTTCAGTCTGTAAACTTTGATAAAAATCGTAGGGAATCTTTTTTTAATAAACACCCTGTATATGCACTTACGTAAGCCTGTGAATCGTAATCGTAATCTCACAATTTCTAGAGCCCTACTCGAAAGTCAGGCGTAGAGTACCAGTCAATTCCGAGCGCGTAATGCGTATACATACCTCTGCAGGATAATTTTCTATGAGTCAGTAAGTCACAATGCTTCCTTTATCAGGTTTTCAGCCTAGGCTTTGACTTGTGAAATTTGTAAAGGATCTTCATCAGATTTCATTTGCGTGATACTGTAGACCTATATGGAACGGTGTACGTTAATAATTGCAATCACAAAACCTCGATGCCCAAAATCTCGACTACACAAAATCTCGATTGCACAAAATCTCGATTGCACAAAATCTCTCGACTCCGCTCTTCAATCACGCACTTTGGAATTGCCCCGCATCTCTGTTCATCTGGGTCTACCCAGGACCAACAACTCTGTCGAAGGGTAGCATCGAGGAGTCAGCTAACTGTTTGGAGCCAACCATCCCATCATTTGGAAATTCATCCTGGCACTTCAAACGGAAAAGAATGTAAACGAGTTGAATGTCGAACAATACATCGCAGGACGGCGCTCTACCGAATCGATCGCGACGAATAGGGCCTATACAAAGAAACGCGCAGCACCAATCAAAAGGATAGGCCTAGTCGTCGATTACAGTAATGGTCCAACATTGGACTATTTCCGTGGAATTGGACATAACTTACGTCTTCAAATTTAACATTATTCTATTAACTTTCTCGTGGCATAGCTTGATTAACAAGACATTTAAGTTCTTTTATAAATGAATGGACTTATCCCAACAAATTTCACTTAACGCTTCAAACGCTTAAACAATTAAGCTTATACATAGCGGGCCTATGGCGTATCGTACATTTCACACATGGAACGTCGTGTTGAATCAATAAATCGCTGTTTTATGCACTCGAGATTTTGTGCAGTCGAGATTTTGTGCAATCAAGATTTTGTGCATCGAGGTTCTGTGATCACGGTTTTGACGATCGCGGTTTTGTGATGGCGATTATTACCGTAAACCATATGGAACTCATGATGTCGCGGTAGAAATCATTCTTGATATCCACTTTAAAATGGATGAATGTTCTGCGCAAGATCAAGACAATATGGACACGAATTCTGTTTCCATATGGTCAGATCTCGAGGAGGCAGAGCAGCTGCTAAGGCAGGTGTCTTTCAGGACGGGAATTGAATCGGGGCATGAGCTCTTGAAGAGATGCGACTACGTTTTGAGTGGAATCCTCAGGAGACAGGAGTGGTAGGCCTACGTAGATCGTGAGTGGCTGACAGCGATGACAGAGCGACAAAATGAATTGACAGTATATTAAACAAACTTAGCTTCAGTAAACCCCAGAAAGTTATATTTTAGACGACGCGCAGAGCCATCGATCGATTGCCATCCATGGTCGATCGCCAAGCATAGGCCTACAAGCATAGGCCTACATATCTATCGATCGATTGCCATCCATGGTCGATCGCCAAGCATAGGCCTACATATCTATCAATCGATCGACATTGCTCGATGAGTGATAGACCTCAAAGAGAATATGAAGACTGCAGAGAATAAGTTTTGTTGCTTAATTCGCGCTCTTAAAATGCACACAATTGACGACGAATGCAGAATGTCTTGCATGACCAAACGTAATGTAGGCCTATTGCTGAATGATCTTGCGCCCATTCTAATTAATTTCTTTCCTTTGGCTGCAACAAATTCCCATCAGACGAAATTAAAAGAACTGTCATGGCCACTGAGCTGCATGTAGAACCTTAAAGGGGAGACTATTGCGGAACAACGGGCTTCATAAAGTTGCGAAGAAGACCAATTACATTCATGACAACGACAATGCTCCAACATGATTTGCAGACTCGCGCATTATACGTGGCCTAGGCCTATAGGCTCTAATATTTTGTCGATCATAATAATTATGAAAAAACTGAAGCTTGACCTTATTCTGCAAAATTCTCCCAGTTATGCATGACACGTATCGATTGTAAAGACCGCGTAAAATAGGCTACTTGCAGAGTGCAGCAATAGGCCTAATTAGTCTAGACGATCTCCAACCATGCGTAACAGCATGCAATTAGCCTACGGTGTGAACCGAAAAAGTTTTCGAACGTGGGTCTATTTTTATGATATGCTAGGAGCAAGGCACAGTTTTTATGTCTAGGTCTACCTTTATCGCAAGCTCTAGACATAATTATAGACCTAGGCCTTAGCTATAATGCAGGCATAGTGCAGACACATATTTAAGCTTATTGCAAATATCCACTTACGCCCATCAAATTAAAAGTGATATAATCTAGGCCTATATAAATAAAGACGAATTTCTGTCTGTGTGTGTGCTTCTGTCTGTCCGGCGATTTATTTCCACAGTTTTACACCTATTCGCTGCAAACCTTCGCCATTCACTCATGGAACACCTGGGACACAGAGTCGGGGCTTTGTTATTTTTATTTTTCTTTAAAACTTTTTAGTTTAATAACTTTATTCCGAAATTTTCGAAATGCGAAGGCTTCGACAATAACATGCACGACCCTGATGACTCGCCTCACTTATGGCGCCTCACTTATGGCGCGGCGCACGCTAAGCGAGCTACGTTGTATTAGTAAGTAAGTGACATTCGCAAGAAAACGCATCAACTCAAATTGCCCAATTGTATAGCAATTGTGGAACAAATTTAACTAAGCAATTCCTTTCTTCCCGAAGTAAAGAAACTAACCCATTTCAGATAGGTCTGTTTCTTCAATTTTGTGTTCCCGAAAAGAATAAACTAAGTAAAAAATTGTTCTTCCCATTTCGTAATGAAATAGCGCAATTGTTTGTTCCCGAAGAAAGCAAATTAGCTGCTGTGGTGGTGTGTGCAACTGTGCATGGCACACCCAGCGGACGGGTTCGCGTCTCCCGTTGTCACCCCTACCATGATATCCAGTGCCAAAAACCTGTCCCTCCCGGGCAACGTCGGGTGCCCCAGCTAGTAAACAATAAGATATAATTTTATGTAGCCCGTGGCACTGGCAGTTATTCATGTAGCTACATGATACATCGATCGCCGATTGGCAAGGGCGCTTGCAGGTCCCACACGTACGTAGGCCTGTTAATGCGGTCCGCGGTTTACCTCCTGATGCTGGCGGAAATTCAGATATTTAAATCTCTGGATAGCACGGAAGGAACGAGGTGGCACAGCGGATGTTCGGTATTAGGTTCAAATCCGACATGAGCCGCTGCGTAGTGCCCTTATAAGTTGCTCACTTACAATTGTAGGCCTATGTGACGAAAGCAACGGGAGACCATGTCCCTCTTCTTATCAACAGGTGCATAAACCATGAACCTGCCTTCGGGCAGAGAACTCATCATATATTATGTAGCCTGTAGAGGCAAAATATGTAGGCATGTTAGGCCTATACAATAATAGGGGATTATAGGCCTAATAATATGAGTAAAGGCTTAAATGTTGATAAGTGCCCATGTTATAACGTAGGTATCTTTTCTGCTTTTTGGATAATTGAAAACTTCAGCAAATAGATTGCGTGCCACTGTGCCATCTATGCCTAAACCAGGGACGTATTGGGGTGGGGGTTGTTACGGGTTCAACCCCCCCCCCATCCAATGATTTTTGCCATGTAGTTTTAATGTAAACCCTGGAAATTATAAAGAAACCAATTTTATTTAAACTACAGTGTAGAAAAAATGACATACCTAATCTAAAAAAGACGGGTAAAAGAAGAATATTTAGGGCGAAAAGTACAAAAGCGTGATGAATGACTAAAAAAGGTAATCAGAAATGAAAGTAAATCTGAAAATATTACGAATTGCTAAATAAGGTCACCAGAAACTTTAGGCGGAAACACCCCTCCCATCGGTTTCTGGCTACGCCTTTGGCGGTTTGGCCTAAATATTTAGCGGATGATATAATTACATTTTATATATATAGGACCTAAACTAATTTTGCAAATATATTTTTTATTGTATGGATAAGGTGATCAAAAAATGAAGAAATAAATACACGGCGAAGAACTGTAGACTAATAATAGACCTGTTTCTGTCCATTTGATGCCTTAACATTAGATATCCCAACCAAATTGTTAGCGGGATCGACGTGTGTTCTTAGGCCTATTAGGCTATGTCTATCAAGATGTTATTATTCTGCATTGCAGGATGCTTACTTCTGTTGAGTTCAATTGTACGACATTGAAGCTGTTCGGTCGAATTTGAGAAGGCAACTATCAAATCTGCATGAATTCCAGTTCCATTATCCCAACACCTGGACACTGTCTCGTTTACTCTTTTGGGTAGGCCTACATTTATTAGGCCGGTATGTGAAATTATATAATAACATATATTATGTATGCCTATATATACATTTTATGTAAATATATTAGGATAGATTGCCTTGCTTGATATCGAATGAATTTTGATAGTGAAAACACGTGCAGAGCACTACAGAGTACAGACCTTGTCCTCTATCAGCGTTTCATGTGCACTCTCTCATTGTGGCTTCAGTCTTATACTTATAGGCCTATAATTATGAACGCTTATAAGTCTACTTTCATTTACTCCTTACTTTTGTTTAGCCTATATTATAGCCTACACCAGCGGTTCTCAACCTGTGGCTCGACGTCCGCGACCATCTGACAATTAGTCCGCGAGCGTGTCCTTTATTTTATATTTATAAATAAAAAAACCGATACATTTTATTAGTCTAGACGTTTTCTTCAGCTCAATCTCTACATGACAGCATAAACTTACAATATGACAACATTATGATTGCAGTGCTTTTTGGTAAAAAATAAAGTGGTGGTCCACGACTTAGGGAAATGATGTGTAGGCCCCTAAGTGGTCCTTGAGTCTCAAAAGTTGAGAACCGCAGACTGGTCTATACCAAAAAACAATTTTGACACAAAGAGATGTCCGCAACTTTCGCAAGTATAGCCTATAGGCCTATTTTATCCTATACAATAGGGCTCAGGGCGGAATAATTTCTCGGAGGCTCTAATCCCCCATGCTCACTGAAGTCGAGCGGCCATAGAACTCTATGTGATCACTGTACTCGGAGACCCCATGTCGAACTGAACACGTAGGCCTAATGATGGGGTACGCAACATAGTTCCACGTAAAAATCAATTTATAGCTAAAACAAAGGGATTTAGTAAAGTAAGCACAGATCATCTATTGTCAGTCTTGTTGCTAAGACCAGATCAACCAGGGTTAGACTTTTGGTCTAAAGACCAAGACTATTGGCCTCAAGACCAAGACTTTGGACCTCAAGACCAAGATTAAGACTTTTAAAAATGAACTCGAGTACACTCGAGTCCAAGACTTTGAGACCGAGGACAACAAGACTGACTATTGCCAGATAGATGTTGAGCCAAAAGAGATGCACTAGTTCTGATCTTACATGATTGGTGCATATGGCTCTCATTTTTAAAGTTACAATTTCTTAACGTAGAGGCCATAAATTCTTGCTCAAAACGAAACCAGCGCCTTTTTTATCAAACAAACTTATTTCATGTAAAAATTTTGTTTCTCTACCTGTCGGGGGCCCTGTCGGGGGAACCCCCATAGGATAACTGTCACCATAACAAGCATACTGGCTAATCCAACCCTGACCATGCTTAGCTCTTTCATGAATACATACGTTACCACTCTTGGATATTCGGTGATAGGCCTATTATTGTTAAGCCTACTTGTTAAGCCTGATTTTGTGAAGATTGAAGAATCTTATCTGCGGTGTAGGCCTACACCTGATATTGCGCTATGTGGGTCAGTTTTACAGTCATTTATGTATTACCACTATATTATATTCCTGTTTGTAGTATTTCTCACGACTGGTCGTTTGATGAGGATTTTGCTAACTATGGTTGTGAAGTTCATTCCTTTGACCCGAGGTAGAATTTCAAGCATTCTTGAACCTTAAACCGATAACTAGTCCAGTTAACTAGGCTCAGTGGCGTAGCTAGGGGGGGGCAAGGGGGGACAGTTGTCCCCGGGCGCAGGGCTGGAGGGGGCGCAAAATCGGGAGAATGTAAGCGATTTTTTCCCGGAAATTGCATAAATCTGATCATTTTTTCGTGA
>JAQFXW010002743.1:0-12691 GCA_034693945.1 Dendrobaena attemsi
AACAAGGTAGTGCGGTGATATGAGTCAGGTGAGATGGAAAATTGTTATATCGCATAAAATATCAGCCATTTTGCCATCTACTTACCAAAAGTTATTGAAATTGAAGAAATTTGACTAAGTTCTGACAGAAACGGTTTGCGCAGTTTTTTGGGACACGGTGTACATGTATATGTATACATTATAGTTGTACATACTGTATTTATGTATTGTGATCAGGCTTTGGCTTCAATTTATAGAGAAATCTCCCAATCTTTGTCTGATTTGTATACTGGCATATAGCCTAACTAACTACAATGCGTCATCTTATAGAGGCTCTGGCTAAAATTGTGAAATTTCTTATGATGGGTCCTAAGCTGTCATACTCTGATTCCTCTGGCTCTCCCCTTCTAACCCTCATCCTAAACGACCCCCGCTTTAACAGCTTCTCTGCCCCTACCCTGACCTCCTGGAACTCTACCTCGGACCACCGCGGACTTTTCTCGTTGACTACTCTCTTGACTTTACGCAGCGCTAGTGAATTAGCTAGTGCCCAGCGCTTAGCTTTACAGAGCTCTTTAGAAGTGTCGAATTTACCATTATGATTACGATTATATATGCACCACGATGCGGTCGAGATAAATCCGAGGAGTTTGTTCATAAAAAGGATCCAACTATACATGAAGTCTGAAAGCGCTACTTGATCAGAGTTCAATCCCAGTTGTACAACCTATGCCTATGTTTGTTATTCATTGTATACTGATCTTCTAGGCGGATCCCTCACCCAACGCATCCTAGGGAGGCGGTTCATCTCTGGTAGCACCCTATTCATTCCAGCCACACAGGATTAGCAGGATTATGCTACCACGTGACCACGCAAGGAATAACCCTCTTTAATCCCTGCATAATTAATTTCCGGCATTCAAGTTGGGACAATGGGTTGACTTGAATTGTTGTGTGGTTGCCGTTGCCTATGACGTCGCTGTTGACGATTCATGCACCTTGATCATCCTCTGCTTAAGTTCATCGGTTACTGTTCAACTTCTCTTCACTGACTTCTTTTCATTATTATTATTATTATTATTATTATTATTATTACGGAATGTGCTTCGTAAGGCTTATTATTATAATATTTCACCTGCCTGTCATCAGATCAATGTCACATGTTACAATAACTTTACATCATTCATAGATTCCCATTATTCACTAGAGCTATAATCCTACTAGATTAACATGCTAGAATGAGTGACAAGCCCGCACTTCTACTCCGCGTTTGCTTCAGTGCATGGGCGTCCATCCCCCAAGCCTATGAAGCATTCCCCTATTTTCCAAAAAAATTGCCCTAAAAATTCTCTGACTAAAAACCAGATGCAAATCGCAACTCTTCCTGATGACCTTTTTTAGTCATTCGTAAAATTTCCGTTTAAAAATCGATCTACAACAACTTAATTTGGTTATGACCTCCTTTAGTCATTCGATATCGAAAAATCGATCGATCTACATATTTTCTAATGAATATACGCTAAAAAAATGTTTTTTCCTCTGAAAATTTTTATGACGATTTCTGTTTCATTACCCCCACACGATGGACGCCCCTGCCTCAATTTAGCCTAGTTTTCCCTATATCGTCCATAATAACATCATGTGGGCCTTGCGAGGCGTGGTAGTGTAGTGGTGCAGGTCGCCGCCATGCAAGCGAAGGGTTGAATTTTCGAATCCCACTCGCCGCGTGAGAACCTTAAACAAGTCTTTCACAGTTGCTTGAGGCGCTTACTCCGGCCGGCACACCTCCGGGCTGTGATCTGGACCGCCTTTGAGTAATAAGTGAACTTGAAGGAGCGGCATAGAACTATGTTAATAAATAGAAAAAATATCATCAGGACATATATATATATATCGTGTTTGGAGCAGTGGGATAGTCGCCGTCTTCGATTCCCACCCCGAGCCACCACGTAGAGACACTGAACAAGTCGTTCACTTACAATTGTTCGTAGCGATTCGGCGTGTAAACTCCGACACACCTCGTCCGGGTTGTAGTCGGAGCCGCCTCTGAGTAGTAGGAGACCTGAATGGGCGGTATAGAAATATGTGAATAAATAAATAGATCTAATTTAGGTACAGTGCCAGATTAACTATGGCACAACTGGTGCAGTTGCGCCAGGCCTACTTTTGTAGGCACATTTCGTAGGCCTACTATTTGCTAAATTCTTTTAACTGGCTATTAATTATTATTTTGCTTAATTTAATTTTTGTCTGATGTCCCTTATCTAGGTTGTCTCTGTACTTTTATTTTGATTTTATTTTTTTTATTAGTGTTTATAGCATAATAAAATAATAATGTCTGTGTTCAGATGCTTCGCTTCTGGCCGTTCGGTCGCGTCTGGTGTCGGATGTGGTTGGCCGTTGATGTCTGGCTGTGCACGGCCTCCATCCTCAACCTGTGCGCCATCAGCGTCGATCGCTACCTGGCCATCAGTCGACCCTTCAAGTATCCGCATCTGATGTCACCTTCGCGGGCGAAGCTGCTCATCGTCAGCGTCTGGATCCTCTCCTTCATCATCTGCTTCCCTCCGCTGCTAGGATGGGATGATCCAACTGCCGTTGCCTATGACAACGCATCACCATCCTCATCATCATCATCTTTGTTCATGGACAAAGGAGGAACTGCTTCGGATAAAGCGGTTGAGGTGAAGGGAATCTGGCAAAAGTCGGATGAACTGTTTGAGTCGAACGACGATTCATACGAGCACCTGTTCAGCGCACCTGATCCCTATTATTTCGTTCACCTGGGCGATTCTACTTCCTCCCCGCCGTCGAATTCATCGGTCGTCGGTCGGTCTTCGACGGGCGGCGGTGGGAGGATGATGTGCACGCTGACCTCTGAACCCGGCTACATCATCTACTCTTCGTGTGGATCGTTCTGGGTTCCGATGTTGCTGATGCTCATTTTCTACTGGAAGATCTACAAGACGGCGACCTCAGCGACGGCTGCATTTCGAAGGGGATTCATCGAGAAGAAGAGCGTCCTATCGAAGACGAACAGCTCGTCCCAGGCGCAGACGACCGGCTCCCTCACCCTACGCGTCCATCGGGGCAGTCGTATCACGATGCGTCACTCAAACGGGTGCATCTCTGAACTCCTTCCACCCGTGACCGCCGTCTCGCTTCAGCTGACGCGGCGCAGTTTCGACAGTCAACTGGCAGCACGAAACATCGGTCCCGTGCCTTCAGGGGCGGTTCAGAGCGCAATTCCGAGGGCATCGGTCGTTGCTAGCCCTCTTAGCGTCGTGGAGGCAAAAGCCCTTCCACCAAAGATTGTTGTAACTGCTTCACCCTCGACCGGGGAAGAAGCAAAGGAAGGGAAGAAGGAAGAGGAGAGCAGAGGAATGAACGAGAGGAAGGAGAGCATATTTTCTGTGGATGACAAAATAAAAATTAAGGATGGCGAGAAGAACGATGGAGGCGAGAAGAGAAAACACAGCCTACTACTCTCGACGTTTGATGAACGAAAAGAAAAAGAGGAAAAGGGTGACAGAAACAAAAGAAGAAAGTCAAGCATACTTTCAATTATTGAAGAGAGGAAAAAGAGAGGAATAAAGCCCAACATGATGCCAGCTGAGGAGGAAAAGAAAGAACCTGAGAAAAAGAAAGGAAAAAATGATAGAAGAAAGTCAAGTATATTTTCGATGGACGAAGAAAAGAAATGGGAAGAGTTAGAAAACAGAAGAGGAATAAAGTCCAATATATTGCCCACTCAGGAAAGAAAAGAACAAGAGGAAAGGAGTGGAAGATATGAAAGAAGAAAGTCAAGTATATTTTCGATGGACGACGAAAGAAAATGGAGACAGTTGGCGGAGAGGAGAGGAATAAAGCCTAACATATTGCCAACTCAAGAGGAAAGGAAAGAACCAGAGGAAAAGGGTGGAAATAATGAAAGAAGAAAGTCAAGCATATTTTCAATGGACGAAGAAAGGAAATGGAAAGAGTTGGAAGAGAGGAGAGGAAGAATTACCGGCATATTGTCAACTCATGAGGAAAGAAAAGAACCAGAGGAAATTAGTAGAAATAACGAAAGAAGAAAGTCAAGCATATTTTCAATGGACGAAGAAAGGAAATGGAAAGAGCTGGAGGAGAGGAGAGGAAGAAATAGCAGCATATTGTCAACTCATGAGGAGAGAAAAGAACTAGAGGAGAAGAGTGGAAACTATGAAAGAAGAAAGTCAAGCATATTTTCAATCGACGAAGACAGACAGTGGAAAGACAGAGATGACAGAAGAATTAGAAAGCCGAACATACTGTCAACAGCCGAGGAGAGGAAACTGAAAGAGGCAGACGACAGGAAAGGGGGACGGAAGCAGAGCATACTATCAACAGAAGGGGTGAAAGGTTACGGCAGTGTAGATACGAGTCGTAAGAACAGCTTCCTCGAAGAGACAACGGATGAGTCGGGTGGGACGGAGAAGAGGAGTTCGCTCATATCCGTCCGTCTGTCTAAGCTGAACTTCATCGCTCAGCTGCGCAGTCTGAATCGAGAGAAGAAGGCAGCGAAGACTGTGGGCGTCATCGTCGGCTGCTTCATCGTCTGCTGGGCGCCCTTCTTCACCGTCTACCTACTGGGCGCCTTCTGCCGCAGCTGCACCCCGCCCTCACTCTTCCATGTCTTCTTCTGGCTCGGCTACTGTAACTCGGCCATCAATCCGTTCGTTTACGGTCTCTGCTCCAAGGAGTTTCGCTACGCCTTCCAGAAACTGTTGCGCTGTCGATGCGAACAGCGCCGAGACGACGTAACGACGACGCTCTCACACAACAACCAATCGACGACGACCAGTGGGACCAAGGGCGTCAGTCGCCTGCACTCCGTCCTCCGCGGATTCAAGCTACAGATCGCCACCAGAAACACAAGTACCAGCACATCCACCTCACCCGCTCTAGCGACCGCCCCCGAAGACACGCCAGTGATGGTCTGAGACGACCAACGCCAACCACTGATTTCGTGATATCCTCATTGACCTCAAGACTTGTGATCGGAAGATCTTGTTTGTGGCACTACTTTCTCATGACTTCTAAGAATGGTGCATTGTCGTCAGAATATGAGATGAAGAGCTCGTTCTGACTTCTGAGAAGACAATGACTTCACGAGGTTCCTTTCTTCAGGCGCAATTGAATTACTATTTGTAACACCGCTTCGAATATTAAACGAGCAATGCGACATGAATGCAGCCTAGTTAGTGTCGTTGGACGTATTACATAATTTAAGCCTGTGTGTCATCATCGACACTTTAGTCTACAACCGAAAGTAAAAGCGTTGAAGAAGACTTTAAGAGAAAATGGCGATTCTTTAAAGAACGCCAGGTGGCTTCAGATAATTCTCATTTATATAGGCCTGAGATATCGGACATTTGTGACTTAACTAGAGACTTATAATGTTGACACCTCTTCGTATGGTCCATGATTATAATTATTATGTTGTCTTCATTGCCCTGTGTCGTGTATATTGTGTCGTATGATAATTACGAACTATTGTACAATAAAGTATGTGCAAAGTATACTCACTATATAATGCTGCTCTGTATGATAAAATAATGTTATACCATGATACAACTGCTATAGATCTACCAGCCTCTTTAAGTAAGTAAGTAAGTAAGTAAATATATTCTTTATTAACCATCTGCAAACGCACTATGGTACACATGTCATGGTTAAAAACCCATGGTAATAAAACATCAAATTAATAATAATCTTTAAAAGAGATCATAATTTACCAGTACATCATAATAGCATCGACATAAACACACACAAAACACAGAAACAAGAACTACTGATTTTCATTTACTGATTCACAGATTGATTAATTGTAAACCTATATACTTTCGCGATGAATCGCCTCACAGGTATGGTACAATATAAATGTGAGTTAGACCTATATATGGGCCAAAGCAAGCTATATTTTGTAACTCCCATCTCGATCACAAAAATGGCTTCCATAGAATGAAGTTAAAGCTCTTCAGACATTGGGCTGTCATTGAGACACATCGATTTGTATAAAGGATACCACGTGATCACATCGATTTGTATAAGGGAAATTAAGTTCGTATGACGATGATGCACGTCACCAGTGACGTTCTGTCTACCCTCTCAATTATCGCAGGTTGTTTCAGTCCTTCACTTTTATGGAAAGTTGATTTTTCTCCATTCAATCTACTTCTAAAACCGTAATTCAGATATTGTTACTAGGTCTAGTGTAATCCCAAAGAGCCGAGCCAAAGAAAGACAATTTTAAACCCATGTAAACCGTGGAAAAATTATTAGTCCAACAGGTTAGGGATTATAATGAACCATCTTGCGTCAATTGTATCTTTTGAATAAAATTAATAACTCAAGTTGTGTTTTCCCAACCGCAGTTTAAATAAATCTTGCCCAGAGAGTTAATTGCAGCAATTCAAGTTCAGTAAGTTCTTCGCTTAGTGAAGAATTATCACATGAGAATTATCAGAGAAACATTAGATCCGTCCGTTGCCAGGGAAACGAATGCTCATCTGGTGACACGATGTTCTGATTTCTGATCACACTGGCAGAGGCTTTCTAGCCGCAATTTTGAGTGTGAGCTTAATGACTTCTTCTGAATCAGTGTATGGCTTCGTATAAAAAGCCAGCTCCATGTTATTTACTTTCTCAGCAGAAAACGACTCCCGGTTGCTTGCTGAACAGTGTTTCTCTGCAATGAAATTCTTCGTTCTAATCCAGTGGGATTACTGAGGATTGTGGTCTGAGTGGGTGTTCGGGTAATGTCGTTCCAAATAATAATTGTTCGCAGAGGACTCACAGGAGCTGCACATCAAGAAAACCGGATTAGGATTATGTGCTATAGCACAAACATGTAGGTCTATACTATAACATAACTATATTCAGTGTTCAGTTAAATTCACGTCCAGCACATTTCATTTGTTTTAATTTGAGCCAATAATGACAATGACTGCATATTTTGAGAGCTGTGGGTGGAACAGTACGTGAAGAACATACGAGAGAAATGTTTGAAAAGGTAAGTAAAGCATCGACCTGTGTAGAATTTGACTGTATAGGCCTATTAGTTAGTTAACTCGAGACTTATCATTCCACAAATAATTTGACCTGAAGAGGGGATAGATTGATGAATTAATCGTTTAATTTCAATCAACGGTAAGCAAAAAGCACAATGGGCTTCAAAATGGGCCTCAAAGTGGGCTCTCGAAAGGATCGTGTCTATTCTGACACCTACAGTTATCAAGTCCAACTGTGTGGAAGTTCTTGTGAGAATTTATTACTCTTCTCACACTCGTAATGCTATTTCTGCATTTGTCTCTCTCGCAAGAGAGGTAAAGAGAACAAGTAAAAGAACATCGGTTGTTCATCTCGAGAAGATTAGAATACAGTTAGTCCAACGTTCTCAAATTCTGGCTTTCCCCGCAAGAAAAGTAAACAACAAGCATAGGCCTAGGCCTAATTTATTCGTTAGCCTAGTCAGGTTCGTGTGCAATGCGTTGTTCTGGAGCCAACAATAATTGAAAGACTAAGTTGTTTCATTTGATTTCATATTGATCTTCTCTATAGAACCAAGTTTTCTTCTCCTCCTATCGTTTATATCCTTTAGGCTATAAGTTTAATAAGCTCTGTAAGCTCATAATGACCTCCCGGATTTTATCTGGCACCGGAACGGACAAGAGGTTAATTGGATATTGCGGATTTGATTTGGTGTAGCGCCTGTGAATATGAGTGAGCTGGCCTCCTTGCCTTTTTCGAAGTTCTACATTGAATTAATAAGAGATTCAGAAACTTAAGGAAACTGACGCAATTAACTATTACAGCGACGGCATTAAAAGTTCAACCACAACGAACTACAGCTTTTGTAGAATGAAGTTGATGGTAGGTAGGTCTATACATGTATTTGCTGAAGTCTCATTTCTTGTCGTAATCTCATGCTCTCCCACGCATAATATAACAGCCTGTTTAATAATACTTAGAAATTAATTTTTTGATGACATGGTTGAACAAATTATGAAATATTTTCAAATTTCTTTGCATGACTTAAATAAGAACATGCGTAAAAATGAAAAGTAAATTTTGTGAGAGGAATCGGCAAAAATGGGTTCCATTTGGTGGCAAAATAATGGTTTAAAATAGTTTTCGGCTGGGCTTTGTCCAATACCTCAATGGGAAAATTTACAGCACTCTCCAGACTTTGTCCCAGTATCGGTTGACAATTTGTTTAAATATGCACTGGATACAACTTGGTCTTTCAAATTTTTGACAATGCAGTCTTCAGATGGAGCTAGCAATGCTCCAGCGACCAGAAATATCCAGCATTTCATATTTTCAGCTTCTACACCATCCGGCCTCTACTCGATTTTTAAACTGCCTCTGCCATAATTGTGTTGTCCACTCAAAGCTTGACTATTTCTCCCTTTCACGTCTGAATCTACTTTACGTTTAGCAAACACCCTCTTTCAGGTTGTTCCAGGTATAATTTTTGACCGTCTTGATGTCGACTTGGAATTTTACATCGCAGAGTATTCGCCAGGAGTTGGTCTTGATCGTCTTGATCTTGATCGCCAGGGGTTGGTCTGTCAGTAAGAGACAATGAGCATTGAGCATCACCAAGTTACGTCATCTGCGTACTTAATATAGGTAACCCATAACCATAACCACACTTTTAATTGTTCCAAAACAGAGAACATAAAAAAACTAAACAAATCTTTGCCAAACCAATTGAACAAAGGGATAAACCTAAAAACGCCTAAGCCCCGCTAACAAGGGTCACCCTAAACAAGTAATTCAGTAACTTGAGATATCGGCAGAACAAACGCCTTGGGTTATAGGCTGTCTGTGCTCCTGGATATCATTCATCCATTAAAGCCTTTGACTATATATTATTAAATACAGTCTAGTCCATATATAAGAGCCTATATAAAGGTAAGAAGGTAGACTATTATTATGGACTCTTTTGCATGTATCTGCGTATCTAAGCATTAGATGTCAAGTGTCCACACAGGTGGGTAAGTATATTAATGTGTAGCACTAAGAAAGAATAGAATATGATCTTCAGTGAACCGTATGAAAATTTCTGTCTGATTTGTCATGTGAAAATCGATTATAGTGACTTTTGCACTGTTTCTTTATTATTCATGCCTGAAGTCATTAAATTTCGACACTTTCTTCAAATCTAGGCTAATTCGAGAGTTGATTAGATTATCGCTTCAGAACACTGCTGGCTATACAGTGACTGTATTCTTAGACGCAGGCCTACGGTTAAGCATCTTCAGTTTAGAACCGTTGGCATGAATACTTTGAAAACTGTTCTCCATCATACTACATAGCCTACCATTAGGCCTACTATATAGGCAATATAAGACTAAACTGTATTTAATATAGAGTCTGAGGCTTTAATGGATGGATGATGATAGACCTAATATCCAGGAGCACAGATAGCCTACAACCAAAGGCGTTTGTTTTGCTGATATCTCAAGTTTCTGAATTCCTTATGAGCAATTGAGCACTGAGCCCACTAATAGCCACTGTAGGCCTACCTATAATTAGTTTTTCTTAAACCTATCGCTCAAAGTACCTATCTTATGGTATGATCATTTTATTTTGCCTTTAGATGTTTCCCCTCAGGATGTTATATAAAAAATATTTATTAACTTGCAACCTCTGTGAAATGTCGGTTTCTTACCTTTGTTCTAACCCTAATTCGGAGTAGGTCTGCCAGAAACAATTCATTCATTTCATTGTTGATTTTGTAGTTTAGGCTTACGTGAATAAAAAAAAATACAATACAATTGGTTTCCAATTTTAACTTAGGCGCCAGCCTAGAATTCTTCAAGAGTCTGAAGAACTATAGGAATGCTCCTGGATGTCACCATTAAACACCGATTGATCAAATTTACACGCATAGGCCTACTATAGTGTAGGCTTGATATCTGGCAAGTCACTGCCTAGAAACAAAGGAGCAAAGTACAAGGTCAACTAGAAGTGACAGAAAAAACGTGATTTGCTCCGGTGAGTAGGCCTATATTCGTGAATTTCGCTTCACACGGCCTAATATTTGATTCTTTGAAATGACCAGAAGATATATAATATCGACCTCGGCGTCGCTAATAAAAATGATCCGTATAGAATATACGTGTCCTCAGCGGCGGCGCACCACCACCATGGTCATCTTCAAATTGTGCGGTCGAAACCAGATCTGCGGATAATTCAGCCCAATTTCTTCAATTTTCTCCAAACTCTTGCCGCGATTATTGCGTTAGCGGTTGAGAAGGACGCCCTCTGCAGACTGAGAGATGAAGCACGTGACTTCTTCGCTGACCTCTGACCTCATCTTGCCAGCGATCGAGCGATTTTCCACCGGCGGCCAAGCGACGTCTGCTTTTTGCCAGGCGCCGTTGCTTCAGAAACGGAGGAAATCTAATAGAGCGCCGAGATAATGTCGCCGCCACAATATCTGTCGTATTATCAAAAGCAGATAATTGGAACATTAAAGCCCGGAACTCGCCGACTCACTGATTTAATACGCGACGTCGGCGACGGCGGCGGCGCTGGGGTGTAATTTCTGGCTCGCCAAATTAGATTTCTTTGGCCGAATATAAGCTTCATAGATTACGAATATCTGATGGACGAATCGCTGCAAATGTGATTTCGCTCAATAATCTACGAAAGATAGAAACGATGTTCGTATAAGCAGAACGCTGGCAATACGAAACGCTATGCACTGAGTCTGCAGTCCATGATGCACTGAATTACCGCACTTTTCCAGTCGGAGGGAATTGATATGCAGGAATGGACGGACGAATGATGAACGCAGAACTAAGGAGAAGTGTAAATTCATTTTTTATCAGCTACGCCTATATAATAAGTTATAATTGAATTACTTGGTGAGGAAATCAGACAATAGCGACTGAAGGGTATAATTTACTGACTATACTAGTCTGTTCCAACGTACAGGGAGGAAAGGACGTAGGCTTGCAACACACGGAAGAACACTGCCAAAGTTGGCACATATTACTTAAGTGACATTGATGGCTTAGGATTGAAACCATCGATCGTTAAAATCAATACTACAGAGACATTTCACTCATGGAAGACATTCTACCTGAAATTCGAGAATTCTCTGAATTTTACATTTTCCAGCAAAAATGCATGGTGTTCGAGCGCACAGAGTTCGAGAAACGTTTGCATTTCAGACGAATGAAACTTCTGACTTCATAATTCCTACACTATGGCCTTATAGTAGCCCAAATATGAATCCCGTAGATTAAAAATATGAGGAAGCATGCAGGATCTTCGTAGGCGAATCATGCAAGCTTGGAACTATCTTGACCAAAAAACTATTGATTCGGCAGAGCGTGAAATGGCGCAAGCGATTTCGCGCATGCGTAGACGGTAGAAGCGGGCAGTTTGAATACAAACTGTAATTTTTATTGCATTGCTTGCTATTTTTCTAAAAATTTCATGAATTTCATTGACATTGTTTGAATATGGTGAAAATAATAAGGATTTTGCAGTGACTTTCTTTTTCTGCCTCACGGTGTAGTATGCAACTTTCGTCCGCATTCAGTTGCTCGAGAAGGTGACACACTGCATCAGTCACAAAAAGTAATCGTCAGTGCCAGATTAATTATGGCACAACTGGTGCAGTTGCGCCAGACCTACTTTTTTAGGCACATTTTGTTGGCCTATTATTTGCTAAATTCTTCTTACTGTCTATTAATTATTATTTTGCTTAATTTAATTTTTGTCCGATGTCCCTTATCTGAGTTGTCTCGGTACTTTTAAGAAATCGAGCTAAATATAGGTCACTGTTTAACGCCATCATTTTATTTTGCTTGTATTATTAGTGTTTATAGCTATACTAAAATAATAAATGTTTGTTATTATGTAGCTGATTATTTTTTTAAATTTTAAATGTGTTTTAAATTTTAAATAGTAGTCTGTTTAGCAGACATAGATAAAATGTTACATACAGGCCTAGGCAGAGCTGTAAGCCTATGGTAGGCCCGACATAAAATGAAGAAATTCGAGTCTGGCTGGCAAAAACGCCAAAAATACCGCGAATTAGCAACAATGAAATGAATTAACAGACGGTAATCATGGTATCGACCCTTTACCTGCTCGAAAAGGGCGACGGAAAGATTTATGAAATTCGACATTAGTATTTTTAAATAAATTCAAATTTCAAAGCAAACTGTATAAACGTAGCCTAATCGATCATAGTTTTATTTTCATTTTCGTAAAATATATTTTGTTTGTTTTTATATAGGCCCCCATCATTAATTTTTACTATTATTTTTGCATCAGTTAGAGGACTTAGGCCTACTTCAGTTTTAGGCCTACTACATTGTTTGCGCCAGGCCTACACATAGTTAATCCGCAGTGGCGGATCTAGGTGGGGGCCGGAGGGCCGGGGCCCCCCTTAGCCATAACCCTAACCCTAATTTATTACGTAACCCTAACCCTAATTTCAACGCTAACCCATTTAAAATTAATAATAAATTAAAATGAACAACTTAAGCAAGTAGCCTATTTTCTATTACATCAAATTGTTTGTTAGACTCCAGACAACATTTTCTATTTACTATTGCGCTACATAAATAGTGTATGCGCAGTGCGCACGGTGCTGACATTTGTTTAGAGCAAAGGCCGATAGTCGCTTGTTGTTAATTTAGTTGCCCATAATTTGTGA
>JAQFXW010002744.1:0-12689 GCA_034693945.1 Dendrobaena attemsi
AGGTTTGTTTAACGACGGTGTATGACACAATGGCCTTTACCGTCGGAGGCAAAAATTTGTTCGGTTTATTACAACCGACTGAGATCCCGTCGTTGCTTAATATATAGCTCAAAACGGAGGGGAGTAGAGGAATCGAAGTGCGATCCATGACAGCTGCTATGTCCTCAACATTGCTAACATGGCAGGTATAGGACAGGCGACGATCCATGCCAGCTAGTCCTGACTATAGGACTGCTCCTATCTCGATTCATGGCAGCGCTATAGACAGCGCCTATCTTTAGGCCCATAGAAAACGGCGTATAGCCTACCAGCCAACAAAGGAAAAATACCTGTCCGTTATATAATTATTATTGCTTGAATCTGTTGTGTTTCTCTGCTTTAATGGAATGAAATGATTGTTTTCCCCCCATGAAACACCGATTTACATTTTTCTATAATGTGTACGTACGATCAGTGATTTCAAAGCCTTGAAAGGTCTTGATACTAGCCTAAAGTCTTGGTCTTGAGGTTCAAAGTCTTGGTCTTGAGGTTCAAAGTCTTGGTCTTGGTTTTGAGATTAAAAGTCTTGGTCTTGTCTCTTGAGGCCCAAGGTCTTGGTCTTGGGGCTTCAGGTCTTGACAACATGGAGATTCATTCAGAAGCAGTCAAGTCACAATCATTATCTATAGATGCATGGCCTACGAGTTCAAACAGTGTTGGAAACAGTAGGCTACGAGCATAGCTATAGCCTAAGTAAACCTATATAAATACTGTAACTCTATTTTAAATGGGCTGGAGAGGAGAAAGGTCAATAACTACAGGATTGCTAATAACGACAATATGAAGTGCAAGGATCACTTTTTGCAAGTGCAGCCAATAGAAAACTGCTTCTTTGAGCGGTGGTGGTTGACAGAGTCACAGAGGCAGTCTGATCGTCATCGGGTGGGTCCGTGGCTTAGTGGAGAGAGCGGCTGGTCGATAAGCTGAGCAGTGTCAGATCTGTAGGGCATGGGTTCAAATCCTACTCGGGGCAGTCATTTATTTTAAGTTTCTGTTGGCTGCTGTTAGCGCTTTTCTGTTGTGTGGTTTGTCTCGTGTCAGTTGGAAAATAAGATCGCCCACCCCACTTCTGGATTGGCCGTATCAGGAGTGTTCCAGCACTAAGGCCATTAGTTAAGTCGAACCCGCTATCAAGCCGACCTGCATGTCGTGCTATGCGGGCCGAATGTGAATATAATAAAGAATATTATAATTACTATTATTATTATTATTATTCATGAGTGAAAATGTGCTTGTAATGTAGTACGGGTGTACATCAGTTGCATCACAAAAAATTGCACTCCCGATAAACGGTGCTCCTTCAATTGAGAGGCCCAAGAAAAGATAAAAATGTCTCTGGCTAATTTGACATGTCACGAGCCATTCTCAAACTGTCAGAGTACAATACTGTAACTACAACTGTGTTTAATAGCTACGCGTGCAAGACCACAATTATACCCCGACGAACAATGAATGGTTGGAGAATAAGACCAGAGACATCAAATCAAGGCAGAGACCAAGTTACTTTATGTGTCAAACCCAAAAATAAGAACATGTTCATTCATGATTATGCACTTGCAGGTTCAATTCTGTGTAACAACTCTGAGCAAGTTGTTATGTGCACACGCGTATATCAGCAAGCAGTATAATTTGGTACCGAATCAAGCTGGAAAGAAATTGGCAAAGTGCCACGATCCAGCCGCAACATCTCTATTGTCCAAAACCTTTGATTCTTCTAAACTGCCAGCTCAAGGTGTACTCCATTATCCATCGAGTAAGTCGATCGTGGTATTTGTGGATCCAGCCGAGCCCATTTAGTTGGAAAGTTGTCGGGTCCATCGATTTACAAGATCGTACGCTTTGACAAGCTGAGTTGATCGCTGCTTTCTTGGCTCGATCAACTTCGACAATATTTAACTTACTGCTTTTCTGTGGCAACGTCAGGCACGATGTAGTTATCTAATTAGGATGAATATTACACAACTACAGTATTCACTTGAATTTAAGTTTGGGGAACATAATTGGCATTTTGGTAGTGTGAAAGCTTCAGAGAATAGCCCTTATATAGTTTTGAAAGAGTAGAGCACTGCACTAAAAATGGATAGGCAATAGGCATAGATTCAGACGTTATAATAATGACTTAGTTTCGGGAAAGTTTAGCAATAGAGTATAGGCCAATATTCAGCAAAGGCAATGTCAAAACGTTCAAATGTCTGTAGAACGGGACTCAAGCTGACGTTGACTTTGTACGCCGATCTGTGGCAGCATTTTCATTTGTTGTATTGGTCTAAATCCTTTAACAAAATAATGTAAATTGTCAACTTTTTACTGTATGTGAATAATGCGATACCGCAGCCCTTGTTGACGGCGAAAGTGTTCTGAAAGTGGCAACATTAATATTTACTTGGCAGAATTAGCCATAGGTTTACAGATCTATCTAATTTTAATATTTACTTGGCAGAATTAGCCGTAGGTTTACAGATTTATCTAATTCTGACAAACAGTCCGTTAAGCTTAGTTAAAGTTGCCAAAGTCGATTGTATATTTGCCAAGTAAAATAGTCAATGGAGTCATAGGGAGGTTGACTAGTCGACGAAGAAAAAATCAATCGTAGGATATCGACTTGACAGGGTATAGGTCAAGGACTTGAAAACAGACAATGAGTATGTCCAAGGTCCTACCTAAGCTATATCATGCGGCAAGAGACATTTCGATACTAAATTTCAGATGCTGCATGAAAATGAATTGGTTTCTGATGGCAACTGTGAAATGAAAGAGTTACTTGAAGCAAGATTCTGACGCAAGACCAGTTGGAACCTTTACACTCTAACGGGATCAATTAAATTCCATATGTCTAAATAAATACTTACGTGAAATTATTTTTTCTGAGCACAGTTGGATTTGAAGAACTTTCTCCATATAACTTGACCTGTTGCTGCATCATAATTTGACCTCTTCGATTTGGGCGATAATTTCGTTGTGGACGTGGAACAATGTTTTTATGGCAAAGATTTAAAAGGCTCACTTTGCTCTCCAGATCCTGCACTTCAACTCGAACATGCCTCTGAAATGTACAGAAATGGACCAGTTTAGTCTAGAGTGGGTGCTTTTCAAAACTATCTTTCAACTCCGATTGCATTAGAAAAGCTTGTGCATTAATTGAAAACCGATTGGATACATAAGTAAATAGTATTAAATAATTGAAGAACACGATGCCTTTGCAAAGATTCTTATTGATGTGAGTGAATTAAAATATCACAAAATATTATACTGGGATCAATAAACTAAAGAAATTCGTGGTTCTGCAACACATATAAGAATGTGACAGATAAATTTCTAACAAAATGAATTATGCCAGAAAAACTCATTGTGAATGGGTTAAAACGCCTGCTATATTGTGCTTGTTATAAATGCACAAGAAATACGAAATAGTGTGATATCGACAGGGTGTTTCATACCAAATGCCACCCGTTGATTTTGAATAATATTTTGGCCAAAAGTAGAAATTTTAAATAAAATTATACAGGCTGAGAGGAAATTCATATTTACATATAACTGTCAAATTTCACCAAAATATTTACATATAACTGTCAAATTTCATCAAAATATTTGAAACACAGCAAAAGTAATTCAACTTTTAGTGATGTCATCCGCTGTTTATGATGGCTTAAATAACGTTTAATAGGTTTTTGCTAATATATCGGCCAAACGTGAACATTTTTAATGAACTTTTACAGGCTTAATAGTAATTCATACTTACATTTAACAACAAAGTTTTATCAAAATACTTCACACAGAACAAAAGTTGCAGCAATTTTTTTATTGCATTACACTTTTTTGAATAATCAGAATACACGAGGTGGCTCACTAAAAGTGCTGCAACTTTTGTTCTGTGTGAAAAATGTTGATAAATTTGGTAGCTATATGTAAATATGAATTTCCTTTAAGCATGCAAAACTTCATTCTAACAAATTTATTTGGTGGAAATATTAGCAAAAAAATTTAAAACATTATTTAAAGCATCAAAAAACAGTTGGTGACATCACTAAAAGTTGAATAACTTGTTCTGTGTGAAATATTTTTGTGAAATTTGACAATGTTGCATGAATATGAATAATATTATTGCATTTCAGCCTGTCAAATTTATTTAAAAATTCCTATTTTGACAAAAAAACGTAGAGGTCACCTAATTGTGAAACACCCTGTATATAAATGCTCACACACAGAGGCATAATTCAAGACACACCAAACTATTGTGCTATACAGCAAAGTTCTATTAGGTTATCAATTGCACTAGTTTTCAGTTCAGTAAAACTTAATTTGTCTATTTTTGAAGATTTCTATAAATGTCTTCAAGTGCACTACCACTCATATGCAATCCCGACTACAGCGCTGATTCTGAGTTAACATGCCGAAGCGCCTCATTTACCACGCCATCTAGCATATAAGGTTGAGTGCATATGGGACTATATCTTCAATCTTATAGTCTTCGTACCATTTTCTTACCAATTATTATAGGCCTATCTAGTCCTATCCCGAGCAATTGTGAGTGAAGGACTTGCTCATGGTCCTTATGCAGTGTCTTGAGGTGGATTCAAACCGGCAACCCTACGATTACAGGCCATCTAACATCACCACTACTGTAACACCACTTGCTTGCTGTTTACTGAATCAAGTGAAGTGTCAATCACTCAAAATTCACAGAGAGCCTCTTTCGGATCCTGACTCAGAGGTGCTCGTGGTGCTTCATATACCACAACCGACGACAAAACAATGGCTATCCTGGATTTTGGCTATGAAGTGGTCAGTGCCAGAAGAGCGGAATGTATTAGACAGTTGCGCTTCAGTTTCGATGGATAAACCTTTTGGCGTTGTTCTTCTGTAGCTGCTGCCGAATCATCACTTAGTCTAATCAATGGAGGTCTTTCAAAAAGCATGTTGTCATTGCCAAGTGAAAACAAGGAATAAACCACAGAAAATGGCCTAAAATGCCTGCCATAGAAAATGCCAGTATGGCCAGAACCCCAGAGTGCCCAGACACTCACAACCCCCACCTTCACGTACATGCTATGGTCAAACCGAAGGAGTGACGTCACTACGTAGGCCTGCACAATGCTTATGGAGCACTAGACCTACATTGCTGCAAGTAATTGTAGGCTCACATTAGTTTTGTTTGCATTGTTAAGTATTGCAATGCGTATAATGTATAGCATATTCTGCCGAAGTTGCGAAAACGCAACACCACAATTATTGCACATTCCGCCGATGTTGTGAAAACGCAACATTATAATTTTGTGCGTTGTGACATCGGCTTAAAATGATATACACAATTAATAAGCAAATAATATTCCAAACACACATAAGTACTCCAACAAGGCAGGTTTGCTATTGGGAAATATAATGTTTTATGAACAGAAGAAAATATTTGAGCAAACCACTAATTATTTGTGAAAAACATATTTCGCAACACGAAACAAATTCCCACCAACAGAAAATAATATTTATTTGCTACCAGCAGATGTCGTAAACACCCGATAGATAGGAAAAAATGAATTTGTGAATATTATTGGTGTCCTTCATTTTCCTAATTTCCAAAAACTGTGTTGCGTTTTCGAAATTGGCGGCGGTAAATGGGTTAATATAGGCCTAAGTCGAAATTCCTGTAGATCACTGAATAATAATAGTGAGATAAACAACTAGGCAGAATTAAAATAACAAATGCAATCTTTTTGCATTTTAATCATTTTGCAGATCAGCAATTTCATAATTTATAATTAACTTAGCAAATATCAATTTGTGTTTCAACTATGGAGGGCAATGAAGATGCTTCCTACAGGCCATTTTATAATATAAGGTTGAAAATACAGAAAATAAAAGAGCCTGAAAACTAGTTAGCCTACAACAATGTTAAATTATGAATATTATGTTTATTCCCTAGGCCTAGTGAGAGATATTGGCAAAATAGTTCAAATTTAGCTGATTATTTCTTTAACGTTGTAATACAGTGATAAAAAGCTTCAGAAATCAAGTTATCAATAAAAATACAAACTTTTATATGAATATTATTTATGATTTTAAACTAAATAAAGCAAGAAACAGGAACAAATACCGATATACTGTACACAAGCTTTAAAGCTCAGTTTGAACAATTGTTCTCATCATCTCTCAGATGCAGCGATGTCAGAAATAAGTTTGGATTAACAACAGGCTTGGGAGACTTTGAAGTCTCAATGTCTCATTCAGTCTGAAGAGCTGAACTGTCCGTATAGGCCCTGTTCACTTCAAAGTTATTGTTCTACCTCGCCCCTGTTCTCTATAATCTCCATTCTGTGTCTTCCCTAAATTGATCTGTTGTTTCAGATGCCTTCTCAACCATGTTATTTTATCAAAAGTACTCTTAAGATACTTCAGCACCGGTGTCCCTCCCTCTGTCTGTAATAGGGTCATACAAACATAACCTTGTCGATGTACAAGATTAAAAAGTAGCAATGAAATAGACACCTGCCTCTTTTAGCATCAGCAACAGATCCGATTCCTCTAGAACTTCGGGATATAGAAGCTTTGAAGCCATGAAACTCGTTGTGTTAATTCGTGTGTCGTCGTCCATGTTACGATCGGTCAACACGAAGCAGCACATGTTGTAGCCTGCAGCGATTCCGTTAGTGTCAGAGGTGTAAAAGCCACTGTTATTTAAGCCAAGGTTTTTTGGAAAATGAAAATTTCTTTATTTGGGTTTTTGGTTTTTATGTTTTTTAAGATTCTTCGATTTCAGATGACGATAAGCTAAAACTTCAACTCAGATTAATTCAATTGAGATTTCGGACTAATATTAAACACAAAATGATTGATAGGCTAGCAATTGATTTTATTACAATAATATTTAAATCAAATCCTGGATTTTAGGCCATTGAATTAATGCTAATAAAAAATTCTAAAAATATAAATTAACAAAAGCAAACAATCAAAATATTTTTTTATATTTTATGTTTTTTTTAAGAAACCAAAAAACCAACACTTTTCCTATGGAATCTATAATTACATGTCTCCCAATCGTCGCTTCAAAAACGACTGCAGATATCTCTAGAGTCTAGATCATTATAATTATGATCTCTTTGGTCTATAACTCTACATAATAGGCCCAAGCTGGGCCCAAGAGCATTTTCGCCGATCCTAGGAGAGAGAAGCAATATGGGCTCTAATACCAAATCTGATTGGCTAGAGTCCTAGCTGGCTGAAAACGATTTCGCATGAAACAAGGGTAAATAGGTTCTAGCATCGCGTGTTAAATACGCACAAGACAAGAAGTGGAATAAGCGATGAAAATGTTGGAATTAAAACAGAAGTGGGATGAGAAAGTTATTGATGATAAAAAAATATGTGGACTGAACACAGAAAATGTTTATACTAAAACAAGAAGCTGGATGAAGGAATAAAATATTCATATTTAAACAGAAAGCGTGATGAATGTATGGTTTTTTTTCTAAAAGAACAGAAGATCTAAAAACAAGAAATCTTGGTTTATTCGTTTCTAATCTCTATTTTTAGAATTATTTTTATTAACATTAATTCAATGGCGTAAAATTCAGAAATTGACTCATTATTGCAATAAAATCAATTTCTATCAATCATTTTGTGTTTATCAATCTGAATTCTCAACTGAATTAATCTTGAGTTGGAGTTTTTTTCTTAACATCATCCGAAATCGGAAATTTGTAAACCAAAAGACCAAAAGATCATAAAAGCAAAAACCAAAAAGCCAACTTTTTATTTTAAAAACACTTGTTTTTCCACCCTTGCATTGAATTAATGTTAAATTAATAAGCATAATTTATTCTAAAACATAGAAATTAAAAAGTCAAAAGAGCAAAATTTCTAGGTTTTTTGGTTTTCTTGTTTTTGTTAGAAAAACCAGAAAAACAATATCGGTACTTTCCACCTCTGCTCTTTAACCACAGTCAACTCTTTGATCTAGCAATACGGCTCTGGAGAAATTTGACTGCGCGTTGGTATTTAATTGATACTTACTTATTTAAGTGATTACTGGGATTTGATACCTCTCGGTCTTCCTATTTACAATTCAATGTTTTGACACCTTTGAGCGAAGTTTTGTTGATTGATTATAAAGTTTTTCTTATATTATTTAATATTAAACAATTGGCGACTTTTTATGTTTATGTATTGGTTTGCCTCTGGAATCAACTTTGCACTAACTTTGAACTTCGTTGGATTCGGTTCAGGTGAGAGAATTTTCTAAATAATCCCAATCGAGTCAAGGTGTTCGATATTCAGTCAAAGACTCAAAGTATAACTGTTGTGGAGACGCGAGTCATTCTAGCAACAACATGAAAACACATACAACACGAACTTTATATTCAAGTAAATACTTATTTCTTGCATAGAAAACCCCAAAATAGGTGAGATCTATACATTTAATGGGTAATCTTCCATATCCGTCCCCTCTAAAATATGCATAGCGGAAACAATATGGCAGGCCCTGAAGGGAAGACAAATAGAGCGTGACGGTAATACGACATGCACAAGTCATAATTACTACAGACGAGATAAACCCTAACACTAACCATAACCGACTCTCACGTCGGGTAACCTGACATTAATCGACTCTCCCGACGGGAGATCATATGCTCTATTTGTCTTCCTTTCTGGGACTGCCATGTTGTTTCCGCTATGCATATTTTAGAGGGGACGGATATGGTTTTTAGCAACACTGGTAGTAAATTAAGAAACGGATGGACCATTAATTATTAATTCCCTAATTCCCCATTTCAGTAAATAACTTAGTAATTCTGAGGCCCATTATCAAGTGCGGCCTAGGGATAAATGGTGCCGGTGGCCCCCGTCCTAGGCCCTGTTAAAACCTATATTAAGACAGGTCTAGCTAGAGAGGCGTCGAAACCTGAATCGCCAAATGGAAATTAGCGTTTTCAGTAGATCGACTGGACATTACCGCTGAATCTCCGAAAAGTATATCTACTGCTGTGGCATAATTCCGCTGCAACTAACAGAATATAATTACATTTCCGGCGGAAGGACGCGCGGTTAGGGTCAGAGTAGGCGCCGAGAGGGTCTGTTAGGGTCAGGGTTAGAGATTGCATCGACTAATAATTTACATCGGATTGAAGCGAAATCATATAAAGAGAGTCCAGACCACATCACCGAAAATCGCAGAATTCCTTATTGCCTTTATTATAAAAGCTGTGATTATCATTCAGACAGACCTTTAGTAATTAAGATTTGAACTCTGTCTGACGGATCGCTAGTCACTTTATGGGCTGTGACTGTTTATTTGAAATATTTTGATGAAATGTGGTGGCTTGATGTATGTACACATGAATTGCATTTGAGCCTGTAAGATTTCAGTTTAAAATATTTACTTTTGGCAAAGATATTGACAAAAAACTGTTTAGCATTACTTGAACTATCAAAAAACCAGTGGTGTAACATCACTAAAAGATGAATAACTTGTTCTGTTTGAAATATTTTGGTGAAATTTGGCAGTTATATGTGAATATGAATGATTATCTTTCAGCCTGTGAAATGTTATTTAAGAATTCTTTTTTTACCAAAACATCAGCAAAAAGTGTGGGAGGGTCATTTTTTTATGACTCACACTGTACATACGTACATGCACACATACTTACATACAGGCAAGGACTATTGCATTGTTTTGTATTGTATCATGATTGTTACATACTACAGTAAAAATGTTCTAATGCATTGCATTGTATTAGAACTTTTACCTAGTGCATCTTACAGAGCAGTTCTACTCAGAAGCATGTCATGGACGGAGCTGATGGAAACCTTCCTAAGTCCAATAGTAGCAATGTGTGTCATCTCAATACAAGTTTGGTATGGCAAGGGTTATTGTATTTTATTGTATTGTAGCAGAACGATTTACATACTATAGTAACAAATATTGGGTAGGTCTACCTCAAATAATAATAATAATTATGGCACCTATTTGGGTGGGTCCGTAGCTTAGTTGAGAGAGCGGTTGGTCGATGAGCTGAGTACTGATCTGGCAGCATGGGATTGATCCCCACACAGGACAATAATTTGTTTTAAGTTTCTGTTAGCTGCCTAAGGCGCTTTCTGTTGTGAGGTTTGTCTCGTGTTAGTCGGAAAATAAGATCGCCCACCCCACTCCTGGTTTGGCCATACCAGGAGTGTTCCAGCACTTAGGCCAATAGTTGAAGTCGAACCTGCTGTCAAACCGACCTGCGTGTCGTGATATGCGGGCCGTATTTCATATACTCAAGAAGCAGTTTAACCCGTTTTAGACCATTGTTCGTTATACGAACATACCTTTTTGGTGATGTCACAAGGGTTTTTGGTGACGTCATTATAGTTACCTTTAGAGGTGCTCTAATATCAGAAAATGGGTTGATTTAGCTTAAAAATTGTCAAAGATTTTTATTTGTAAAATTTTGACCTGACTTTGTCTAGTGTCAAATACTGCAAAACCAGACACGTTCGCCGTTATTCGTTTGAAAATTTGTAATTTGGTTCGGTGTATGATATCAAATGTACTGATTGGCATTTGACAAGTACACATATTTAGCACTAAGCACATGCCATATCAATAATTTACTGTAATAAATAGAATTATATAAATTGTAATGTTTGGGTCATGTTCGTTTTACGAACATTGGTCCACTACGGTACTGATGACATCGCGTCAAGTCAACGTTGATTTACAAGATCATGAAGATGCATAAGCTATTTCTGGTCCTGAGCAACATGGATCGAATGGGCATCCCTATCACATCATCCTATAGGCCTACACAGGTATTGATTGAACAAGTGATGACGGTGACAGCCTCTGTAGTCAGGTTGTCCCAGAGCTTCTAACGATCGTTGAACATCCTGAGCATCATACAATTGCTTTCGACGACTTCTTCAATTCCCATACTCTCAACATAGTAATATTATGTGCTGTGCTGCTGAAGGTTGAAAAGCGCACATGGAAATTGGTATCAAAGTGGATCAGCTGGAGCTTGTCTGAAACCTGCACTTGCCGCTCCAGTAGCTATTGCCGAGGTTTTGCCTATACAGCTATTCTGCTCGACATACGTAGGCCTACGCTACGGTCGTCTACGGTCATAACATGTCGAAAGGCAAAGTCTTGCCAATTATCTCAAAAATGCCGTAAAACACTTTAGGCCTACGTGTGCCTGAATGCAACCATGCCTTGATCAGCTTATCATAATGTTTCATCATAGCATGTAGTGACGAACACATTTTAGTAATTTTAATCATTATACCAAGAAGTTGCCACTGAAAACATAAGACTTTCATTTTAGACAATTTTCAACATAAATTATGCAATTTCATTACGTTATTTGGTGGAAATGTAATTTCGTAGATGTTCACCATTTGACATTTTGTCAGCAGCCTATTGGATCAATGTTCATAAAACGAACATATGCAAATTTTTGCATAAGTTATTTGAGATTAGTTCAAAATCATAATACATACGCATAAACATAGCCCCCAATATTCATTGGTTAGCGCAAATCATAAAAAATTCCCTAATAAAGTTTGGTCCTTAACGAGTTAACATCGTTTGCTATTTATATCTTGCTGCAATTCAGTTGTTGGCAACTTGTTGCATTTTTAAAAATGGAGTGGAGGCTGATTTGAATCAAATTATTACTGAAACTGGTTGGTCGTACAAATACATGGATCAAGTTCAATTTTAAAGCCATTTCCTTATTTCAAATATTATTTTGTAAGGAAAAGTTTCTACAGTGGGCATACGTGTAGGCATAGCGCCTATGCATGTTTTCAGGTCAGCTTAAAAGACATTGTTTCACCTTTAATTGTTGCACTCTTCGCTACAGCTTTGCATTTTAACAACATTATGGCTATAGCCTATAACTCACACTGATGAGTGATGATGCAAATTGTTTATCGTCGATCTTGTACCATAATAATAACAGGCTATAATCATTACCGTAGGCCGCGAACAGGTTTAGAAGATTCGTAATTTTGTCATCGGTCGAGAATTGTGAAAAGTAAAGTGCACTTTAAACTTGATTATATAATTTCTATTGAGGGCCACATTCTTCAGTCATTTCAAATTGCCTCCACGGGCCGCACAGGACAGGTCCGCGGGTCGTGCACCTCTGCTCCAGAAGGTCCAGAAGGACTGCTAGTTAATGTCACCTTTGTATTAATGATAATAATAATAATCATGCTGTCCTTTCCTCCCAGCCCTGAAGACGAAGCCTGACCTTCCGGAGATTTCATTGCACTATAATAATAAATTCTGAGTCCTTGGGGCAATTAAAAATGATCCGGGGAATGAAAAAAGATGCAGGTACTAAGTAAGTAAGTAAGTAAGTATAATTTTTATTAAATACCATCTGCCTAAATGCACTTTGGTTTACATACAATTGTACAGATATAACATTCTAATCACAAACTCTGCGTCTCGAATTGTCCGACCTAGGTACCATTCGCTTTTTGGTTGTGTATTTTCTCGGTCTCAAGGGATAAGGGACAGATCGAAGAGAAGATGCAGGTACTGACAAGGAAAAGAGAATTGTACCGTAATTATTATCAGATGCACTGAAAAGGCTGCCTGTTTTGTGAATTTGTTCAATGTTACTCCTTTAGGGTGACCCTTGGTTAGCGGGGCTTAGGCCCTT
>JAQFXW010002745.1:0-12688 GCA_034693945.1 Dendrobaena attemsi
ATTCGTCATCTGCAGTAAAAGGGTTAATCGTAAAAGGGTTATCGCGAGTTTGTTTATATATTGTCCTTCAGCTTTAACACATTGACTGTTAGGGATGTATTAATACGTTCAAATTTAGGTTTGTCTGGATGCGAGGTACGTAATAATATGTCCTTCAGAGTTCAGTACAGACAGATGCCAGAGGCTTAACTAGGCAAACAATTTTACAATTGATCTTGGACTCTCACTTGTCTCTAACAGCGACAAAGCGTGTCGAATATTCATCGTACGCTGTCGTAGTCGACAGCGTAGTCAGTGATGCCTTAGACGAGCGCTCGAGTGGCCAGGCTCTATTCAGAATTTAAATTACGACTCTGCTTCGTCGCGTCAGAGAATAATAGACCCGTCGGTATCACTTTATCTCCCGTCGAGTGGTCAGTAATATTCTCTCGCGGGTCACTAAAACTTGACCCAGCATTGGATGTGTTAAGAATGGAACTTGATATAACTTGTCTACTTTTTATGGGATTCAGTAACAGATTCAACAACTTCTGATGATGCTTTACTTGATCACTAAATAATTTACTTATTCACTAATTTATTTACTTATTTGTTTATTGCACAGAAGACATGATCAAAGATGAAGAACTAATTTAATTACCATGCATGAATGCCGTTTTTCTTGTTTGTTTTCTATCCAGGCTGTCTTCCGCTGCTTATCCATCTGCTTCATGGTGGAGAGAATGACCAGAGCAATGTCATGTTGCGTTCCCAGGCAGCTGCAGCCCTTCACAACATCGTTCACGTTCACTGCGAGGACCAGAGAGGGCGCCAGGAGGCAAGGGTTCTACGACTACTCGAACAGATCCGCGGTTACTGCGACTACCTAAGAACGCCTAGCAACCGTCAGCTGGTCGACCATCTCGCCAACAGTCAATATGCGGGTTAGAACTAACCATTCCTCATTCGTCGTCATTATCATCATCATCATCCTCGATACCAGACAGTTCTGTGTGCTCCATGCAAATTTAGATAATCTGCCAGATTCAATGCTAGTTCTTTCCAGTGAAGCTAAAATAATTTAATAACTATATTGATTATTAGGAATAATACTTTTGTGTTTATAGTGTTTGTGATTCACGATTGTGATGTGTTTAGGACCGTCTGATTATCATCCGGGTCCCTCCGTGGCTGCTTTGATGAAATTGTCATTTGACGAAGAACATAGGCATGCTGTCTGCACTCTCGGTAAATGCATTGTTGCTTCTATTCACTGTGTGTACATACGGTGTATGTGTGGCCATTTTATTCATGTTAATGTTTTTTAGTTGAGCTATTGTCCTGTTAAAGGAATTTTGTGAAATCGAAGTAATCCCATTACTATTAGTAAAGGCGAGTTCTATGCAATGTTATTGTGTATATAATGTTGCTAAGCATTAATATATCTTTTAAGTATCGTGGCAAATGTGGTGAAACATGGCTGTCTGACAGACTTTATCAGGTTGCATAAAATAAGCTGAAATGGTTCTTTTGAGCTGTTTTCACAAGCATCGTTTTCCCATTGTACACTTCTATTCTAATGCTTGTGTACTTTCTGCCCTGATTCTAGTCATTTAATGTAGTAGTTTAACATTTTATTGTACTCAAGCTTCCTTCCATAACTGCAGTTCTTTTTAACTGAGAATGAATAAGAAATTAAAGAAAATGTTATTTTAACCCGAATTTGGTGTAAAAGAGTTGATAATACAAATGTCATTAAATAAATGTCCTGCATTCTTAATAAGCCGCTCATAAACTATTAGAATGCTTGTTTCATGTATATGTATGTGTGTTGGATCAGCTTTTACCTATTGTGATTTATTTCTTTTTAATGCAGGTGGTGTGCAGGCTATAGCTGAACTGCTGCAAATGGATCATGAAACAAATGGTAATACCACCAACCAATACCACATTACAATGCGACGTTATGCCTGCATGGCACTTACAAACTTAACATTCGGTGATGGCACAAACAAGGCGCTTCTGTGCTCGATGGTGCCAGCACTTAAAGCTCTAGTCCAGCAACTCGAATCTTCAAATGAGGATTTATGTCAGGTGGCAGCCAGCGTTCTGCGTAATCTCTCATGGCATGCTGACTTCACGAGCAAGAGAATTCTGCGCGATGTCGGCGCAGTGCCTTGGCTGATGCGAGCAGCGCTGATAGCCAAGAAGGAGTCGACCCTCAAGAGCTTGCTCAGTGCGCTCTGGAATTTCTCTTCTCACTGTATTGAGAACAAGGCGGACATCTGTGCCACCGAGGGCGCCCTGCAGTTTCTCATTCAGAACCTCACGTACCGAAGTCCTCTGAAGACCCTGTCCATCATCGAGAACTGTGGCGGCATCCTGCGAAACATCAGCAGCCATATAGCCGTTCGTGAAGACTATCGTGCCATCCTGCGTCAGCACGGCTGCCTCCAGATTCTTCTGAAGCACCTGCGCTCTCCGAGTCTGACGGTCGTTAGCAATGCCTGCGGAACACTCTGGAACCTGTCTGCCCGGTGTCCGGAGGACCAGAGGATTCTCATGGAGCTCGGTGCTATGAACATGCTGAAGAACCTTGTCCATTCAAAACACAAGATGATTTCTATGGGAAGCGCTGCTGCCCTGAAGAACCTTCTCTCTGCAATGCCAGCGTTGGGGGCTGGATCGCTGGAACCGGTGATGACGCTCTCTGGCACAAAGCCTGACACTCCTGGCCTCCACATGCGTCGCCAGAGAGCCCTCGAGAATGAACTGGAGCAGCAGAACTTGAGCGAGACATGCGACAACATGGAGAGCCCTCAAGTGAGTCCAACCGAATCGCCGAAACTGGACATTCACACAAAGCCGAAACACAGCCCCGCGGTTGCTTCGCTCCTAAACAGTTCTGGGTCTAGAATGACGTCATCATTACGGGGCCAACTGCCCGTGGACCCTGTTCAAAGCCATTGTCACCCTGGAAATCAGGGAATAGCCAGCTCAATTCATGCGTCTTTTGAGGGTATTACTGACAAGAAAAGGGTACAGGAGATTCTCCACCGGAGTAACAAACTACTAGCAGACAGGCAGTCTCCAGTGGTGTGTGATCCAGTTGCGCCTGGAATCCGAGACATCACGCGGATTGCTGGTAGCAGTCTAGACATCATGACTGGCAGCCACAGTCAGCTCCAAGACGTCAAGATGATGCACAGTTTCTCCAGCTACTGTGAACCAACAGCATCCACATCGCCTGAAACTTCGCCAATTGACAAGCGACTGACAGATGATGGCTACGCTGAATTGACAGCTGGCTGGTCAGCCAAACGACTGCACCGGCCGTCGTGTGAACCTCTCAGACAGATCGAAGAAAGGGAAGGTCTACACGTTCCAGACACCGTTGTGGCTGGTGAGGTTAAAAGTCAACCATCTGGTGGACTTTTTATTACTAGTAAAACCAGAACTAGAAGTGATTTCATTCGAGAAAAAGAACTGAACAAATCCTCAACGGAAGTTGAGAGTGAGTCATCATCAAATGGAAATACGTTCAGCCAAAACAGACTGTCAATTGCAGGCTGCGAAAATATTTTTTCTTTTGAGAGTGAAGATACGATTCCTGTTGCAGCTTCGTCATTTACCACAGACGCAGACGTAGTATTGCCCAAAGAACCTACTGCTGCTACCATCGGTGAAGATTATCGCTGTTCGGCTGCAAACAGCTGCAATGACGACGTGCTATCTGATGATTATTCCGCTGCTAGGCAGCTTGATTGTCCGAGTGTTTTTAGCTTTGAAAGCAGCCAAAGTAGAATGAGTGACTTGCGACCAGAAGATAGCGGCGAGAGCAAATCATCGGCTCAAGATACGGTATCTCCTCCAATTTGGGAAGCGGAGACAAACGTGACTCCATCTGTGGGCAACGCACGGCTACAGCAGGAAACCTGTGACGATGCAGAATTGCCAAGGTGGGACTCTACTTCTTTGACATTTGACCAGGTTCATCAGCGTATGACAGTGCCAAAATGTACCTACGTTGAGAAGTTTCTAAAACGCGGTGTTTCCAGCTCTGGAGATAATGGATGTGAGTTGCACACCTCTCCCGATGCACTTCTGTCGCCTGATATGTATGAAGGGAAGAACTCCAGCCCTGGATTTCGTCGGCTTTCATCCAGCTCCAACGACGGCAGCAGACGGGATGATGTCGACCCTGCACCAGACACCGATGTTGTTAGTCGACAGGAACTACCGCGATTGTGTTCCGATGCAGATAGCGTTGTTCTGGAGGATTTGTTGGATCAGGAAGAAGCAGACGACGCAGAGGAATCATTGGAAATATGGCAGAAAGCAACGGATGTGAAATGTTTTTCCATTCCCAATATTCTCACAAAAGAAATTGAATCTCTTGATCAGCAGACCATTGAAGCAGAGGCTGATGAGAGGTTTCCAGCTCCTCCCACTCCTACTAGATTGCTTTCTCCACTGGCTACTCCAGCCCAGATGGCTTCCCCTCCAGCCACTCCCCAAAAGAAAGCTTCATCTCCTTTGCAGTGTGGGAAGATTCTCCACAAAGAAACCACCGCTCCAATGACTCTTCCTCAGATGACTTTCCTCGATTCACCTTCTTCCCAAATGATCTCTCCTCCAAAGATCCCTCCCAGGATGATGTCCTTTAAGCCGACTCCCATTCATACAAGTCCCAATCAGGTGACCTCTCCTCTGATGACTTCCCCTCAAATGGCTCATCCTCCGATGACCTCTCCACTGGCCACTCCCCAAAAGTGTTCTCCTTTAATGATGCCAACTGCTATAACCTCACCTTCGAGAAATCTTCCTCAGATGACCAATTGTACTATCAATCAAGCAACTGTTCCTCCTCCTCAGTTTAACTCCTCTCCCACGGCATCCCCTACCAAGGCTTCGTACAAGAGGACTTCCCCTTCCGTGACTGCAGATCAGATGACATCATCCGTAAGATCGCCACAGCAGCAGACACGTCAACTACTGGACTACTTTTCAGAGAAACTGGGAAGTACAAGAAATACATTTAGCGATAGAATCACCGAAACTGCATATGAGAGCATGATGCAAGAGAATTTTCTACAGGCTGATGACAGAAATGCCAATCATTGTTCTGCTGATATCAGATCCTCAACTGGCTTCCTCCAACAAACCACCAACTGCCTAAGCAATTCGACCATAGAGCCACTCCTGAGCGACTCGTTGCTCATAGATTCTGCATTGTGCGATGCAACCCTGCTAGGAAACAACTTTGACGATGAAGTCATGTGTGTGAATTTGGACTACGAAGATAAGACTGAGGTTGGAATGGTGGATAATCTGCTAGAGACCAGTCTTTTGATGCCAGGTGCTAAGCCTAGAGGTCCACTTTTTCTTGCGGATGCTAGGTGCGGCCTGATTGGCTCGCTTCAGTCCACAGGCGATTCAGTAGTGGACATAATGAATGAATCGTTTCCCGATCTGAGTTCATCGCTTATCTCTGATATGGCAACCTCTCACGAGGACGTCCTAGCTGCAGATTATAATGCCAGGCAGAAGCTTTCTAGTAATCAAGCTTCATGCGAAAAAGCTAGTTTCGATTGCGGTGAAGCGATGAACGCAGAAAAGGAAGGCGAAAAGGAAGTCGATGATTTTGAGCTTGTGGAAGCAATGTCTGATGTGGAGTATGATGAAATATCGATGGAGGAAGTGCGTGCTCTCGAAGAAAACGCCAGTCTCATCCTGTCAGAACTCGAGAGAACAACAATGCTGGAGAGCGGGACGAGTGAACTACGTCTGCTAGAATGCGAGACGCTTTCTCTGGTATCCAACGATGATGAAGATGAGCACAATAACTTTTCCGATGGCGATGTCAGCGAAGCGTCTTGCAGTCTCTCGTTGGCCTCTGTGGCTCATTCAGAACCAGCTAGCGAGAGGTCTTCAAACACGTACCGCGCTTCTGCAGTCAATGTTGTAAGGGCAGCAGGTCCACGGATAGTTAAGCCCACTGCCAACACAGAGCCAGTGAAGCAACAGCAGGTGGCAAAAGATGTGGAGAATGGTCCCAAGGCGATAAGAGGCCGGAGAAAAGCATTGTATAGTGCAGCTAAGAGCAAGCCAGTTGCTTCAGATCCAAACCCAGTTACCGGTAAGCCAAATACTGTCAGACCTGTGGCAGTAAAAGGTCAGGTTGTACGAAAGCAAGTTCCAACCATTCAAAGTAAGCCAGTTAGCAACAGCGGTCCAGCTAAACTAGTCAAGCCAGTTATTGCGAGGTCAGGTGGTCCAAAAGTGAGCAACCAGCCAGGTGCTGGTGACGTCAGCAGGCGCTCTGTAAGCACAATGAATCGCAGCACGACCCCTGGAGTTCAACACAAACCGAGGACACCAAGTCTACCAAATGAACGAAAACCGATTTCATACAATAGACAAACGAGGTCTGCTCCTACTCATACGAAGACAGCAGTCACAGCAGATCGTGCTGATAATGCAAGACAACTAGGAAAGAAAACAGTTGTTGGTGCTTCAGATAAGATAAGACAAGTTGTTTCAGCAGCAGATAGAGAGCGGATGGCTGACGAATTGTCATTGGCCGACCCTGGCGCCAACATAGTAGATCAAGAGGATGGTCAGGATAGACCAAAGCCTCCGATCAAACAGGATACGTTCGTGAAAGACACACCCTCGTCTTTCAGCGTTATGGTGATCGATAATGGCGAGGAAGAGGAGAAGCCAATTTGGAGACAGAAGGATAAGGAAAATGATACGGTTAGCAAAAGTTCCAATGATTCAATGGGAAAGACTTTGGTGGGACAAGGTGTTTCTCGGTCCATCCGGAGGCCGGCTGCTGGTCTCTCTACCATTATGACTCCAAGGCCCGGATTACGACAAGCAAAATCAGATGCTGTAGCCGTAAAAAGAAATCCAGCTTCTGAAGCTCAGACTAACCGATCCCGAACATCTTCTGCAATCAGCTCCATGACAAGCAGTGCATCTAAGGTTCTGCGAGGCAGTTCTGCGGAAGGTTCGGCAAAGGCTAGTTCAATAACTAAACGACCAATGACGACTCCAAACACTGCAAAACTAGGAAGCAACACAAGTATTGCAAGCGTGACGTCAAGAAACAGCTCTGCTCATACGTACGATTCAAGATCATCAGCTGCTGGTGAGAGGGTATCGAGCGTGTCTCCAGCTCCGAAATTTACCAGGCCAGAGAAAACAGTCAGAGATACGACTTACAGAAGAACTGCAGCTCCTGTTGATCGCCCTGCAGTTGTCAACAGTGAAAGGTCTATTAGAGCTCTCGAAGAGAAGCTCCCTGCAAGCACAAGCAGTTCAAGACTGCAGGTTAGGTCGCAGATAAAACATCAGGGGGGTGTGGCTGCAGGGAGTGGCACAGCGATTCCCACACTGACTAGAAGTTCGACATACGACAAACTGACCGACGACGATGATCACGTAGGTAAAGATCAAAAGAGTGAAGTATTGGAGGATTCTGATGAGAAGCGAAGGAACAAAGAGCAACAGCCAGAGGGGACGGTGACTGAGGTCGACCCACGCAGACTGACCCGAGTGGTTGAAAGCAAATTTAGACATGCTGTTCCAAATGATGATGAGGAGGATTGTATCCATGTCGAATTATCTTATGCACCCAAGTCACAAGATCGAGCAGAAATGACGCTGGAATTAGAATCTCGTGTTTCGATAATGGATTCGCTCCACAGCGCAGGTCAAGGCCTTGCGCTGGAACGGTCAACAGTGAGCGACCGTGTGTTTGAGAGACGAGACGAACAAAGGCCTTTGCGAAGTTCACCTGATAGCCAGACACGGAGCTTTACCCGACCAGTTATGAATTCTCGAAGCTCTTCCACGCTGCCAGCTTCCTTTTTCTCACAGGGCCGGATGGTGCCTGGCCTCGCCTCGCTCGACTCGGACGGACAGTTTTCCGCCCAGACCAGTCCAAGCGAGGATGTTGTGCAGGGCATAGATGGAAAATCTGTCAGGAAGACTTTTCGCTACAAGGAAGGCCGAAAGCTTGGCTTCGGTCTGTGGAAGCGTAATAACGCTTCCAAAGATAAACCTGAAGAGGATGACAAAACGTCGCACTTCACGCATGACACAAAACTGGGCTCTCCGGTCAGAAAGGTTTTTGGCTGGTTCAGACGTGGCAGTGACAGCAGCAAGAAAAACTCGTCGAGTAAGATTCCAGCACCAGAATCAAACAGATCGAACGAACCATCCTCTGCGCTGGACAACTGCAAAACAAGAGCGGCTGACATCAATTCCAACCAGGCAAGAAATGGCGACTCTTCACGTAGAGGAACGAATTTCCTACCTGAGCGTCAGGTCGGACTCTCGTCTGCACGTGCCAATTCCCCGCTCAGAGCTGCCATTGTTCAGCCTTTCAACTATAAACCAGTTCATTCGTCAACTCCTCTCCGAGGCGTTGGTGTGGCATCGGAAATTCGAAATGAGTGTTCTCTGGAGCCAATGACAAAGACCGAAATGCTGCTTGCACGAAGACGTAAGTTACGAGCTGTGAGTGGCTGCCGGGATAGCATAATTTCAGATGATAATCTTAAAGTTGGTGGTTCAGATCAGGCAAAGAGATTGCCAAGCACTCCAAATGGCAAGGATTCCAAGTCCGGTTTTCTAGTCACTTCTGTATAAGATGGGTATGAGCCTATGCAGTACCCGTTGCCATATATTCGCTCCCTAGTTGGCAGCACAAACTCAAGCATTCCAAATAACATAAGTCACCAAATGATTCTATAACTCTTAAGTGGGATTGTTGAATTGTTTAGAGGTACTGTGATATGGGTTCTGGATTGGCGGTAAACCAGTTTCTGATTTATTTTAATGGGAAAGTGCTTCATGACCAAGACATACATGAACCACATTATTTCCTGTCAAATAATTGATAAATTCAGGCCTTGTGCTTTGGCCAGAATGGTTATTTCAGTGCTTGATGTTCAGTTTGTTTCTGCCACCTAGGAATAGAAATATTCTTTGACATGGTAATTTTGAGCAGTGATAAAGTGTGTCACTATCTGTACTAAGATTGTTGTGTACTGTTTGAAATGTGGTCTGTTCAAGAAACTGAATCTCAAATAAGTGAATTTACTATGCCAGTTGTATGTTTAAAACACAGATGGGCAAAGGTCTTTAGATCTTTATATAATGTAATATATGAGAAGGTATAATGACGAATGGGTAAACCTGGGTGAGTGAATAGTGAATAGCTGGCAAATGTAGGGCGGTTGAGAAGTTTGAAGAGTATGTGTTAAATTATGTAATGACTGCTTTGATGGAATTGTATGCATTTTCTGCATACCTTATCATTTGTCACGATGCTGTTAATGATATTGTAACTCTGATTATGCTGGAGATATTATCACAAACTATTTTGTTAGCTATAAATTATGTAGAATATAATGTGTGTGTTCATATGTGTGTGTGCGTGTACATGTGCCTAAGGTGTCAATTGTGATGCAAGTGAATTATAATAAAATTGCGTTCGATCAATGTTGTGTGAACGACTGAACATGCAAGATCTGTCAATTGTTGTCATCACTATGTGTTGGTTGTGTCATTATAGTATGCTGTTGGCATTATGATACCTTTGTTACTGTTGGCTTGCATGTTGTCTATGGCCTTCATTGTTGTTCTGTTCCCCATTATCGTAATCTTCTGTCTAATGCTTGTGACTTGTCATGGAGTTCATGTTAATTGCATGACATTCTCCGGACAAATTGTAGACAAGTCCATACAGTTTTATGGCTGTTCCAGTATCTTTAATAGAAAATGGTTAAATTTCAGTATCTTTAATAGAAAATGGTTAAATTTCAGTATCTTTAATAGAAAATGGTTAAATTTAAGAGCCTGTCAATCAAATATTTTTCTTCATTTACTGAACTCATTGCACCGGAACAACGATAATTAATTTAATATAGGCAAATATTTTATACATTATGAATACAATTTAGTTAAGCATTGAAATCACAAAACTTGTTGATGCTGGTTCTGTAATAGAACAGCAAGTAATTACCGTAATTAATTAAATTGAAACCCTGAAATTGGTTAAAACTGGCCTTCCAATACACTCTAGTACAACAATTTTACTTGAAACTGACATGAGGAAATTACGAAGTGCACGTGATGTGGCTTTTGTCTCTGTTCCTAAGTGAAATTTTTTATGTACCAGTAGTCTGGTAAGCTGTAATTGATGTAGAAGCACCGATTCTACTGAGGTTTTATTCTTTACAAGCATAGGCTCATGATGTGAATGCATTTCTTTTGATTGTCAGTTGTAAGTGGAGTCATTTAGCACGAGTTTCGTCAATGTGTGTCTCACTCTAGTTCATGCCTTGAAGGCTTAGATGTTACCTTAATAGGTAGTCCTTGCTTTCGACGATGGCAGAGTTGCTTTCAAAGTCTGCAACATTCTTTGCTATGTAGGTCTACATATTGATGTTTTGTTGTTTCTAAAGATAGGTCAATGCATCTGTTACGTATGAATAGTCAAATATGAGTTTTTTTTATACCTGCTGAGTGTTTTCTGCAATGTTATTTACTACTACTGATAGTTCTTGTGGATTATCGCATGAAATAACATAGTAAATTAAATACACAATTTTGTAAAAACAGCTTTTATAATTTTATTGCACTGCTCTTGTTTATTGTGAGTAGTTTTATTTGTATAGGGCCTAATGCTTTAACGCGCTTGCATCTGTAGGTGAACAACCTGACCCATACTTTAGCATTTGAATGATGAAGAGGGTATACTAAAAGCCACTGGGAAACCATTGAAGCTCATTATTGAAGTGTTAAGTAACTGGAAGTGTTTGCTTGATCAAGACTTAGTAATGGTTGAGCTGGTAAAAACAGTTATGGCTAATGCTGCTTTGTGTTATTGCTTTAATTTGAATATTGAGTTATTCGCTTCAAATAGTTGCTACTTGTTTTTTGTACAGTGGAACTTCTGTTTAATGCAACAGTTTGTTGCCATATGTGGCAACGCATTCTGTAAAGATTGCATTAGAACACGATTAACTAAAGATTGCATTAGAACACGATGAATTAACGGCTAAGTATACCTGTGTCCCTGATTGCATTTTATCAGTATTTATACTATTGTGATTTATTTCTTAAAGGTTTTTGCTGTGTTTAATGCAATTAATACTGTGCATTGACACTGAGTGTAATGGGATTATCATGTATAATTTATGTGAATATAATGCTATTGCTCTCTTTTGCATTTACTTTACAAAATTTGAAGTACCACTGTACCACTGAGCAGTGGTACCACTGAGCAGTGGTACAGTGGTGTCTGCTTGACTACAGGGCCTATTTCTGCTGCAAACCAACTTAGAAGTTCAGTTTATGTATTTATTTATTTATTTAACTATGTGTTAGGCATTAAATATGTTTTAGATATTAAAGCATTGAACAGTCTATAACAACTACCAGGTATCTTTCTGGCTTCTTAAATGCCTGAAGTATTTGAAATTCTGTGAAATGTGAAAGAGTTTTATTAGATGTAATAATTTTGAGTAAAGGAAAGTCTACAGTAATTAGCAGTGGGGGATAGATTTGACATACTGGTATTGAGATAAGTCGGCGCTTGCTAGGGTAAATAAATAAGTTTTGAATGTTATTCCTAATATAGCTTTTTCTAACAGTGTAAATCAGTGACTCGGAGAAAGGCACACTATGGTCTATAATTGTAGTATAGTAATATATTGTATTGTGTCAAAATAAAATTGGGAGCGTTATGTACTAAATGTTTGAGAATCTCTGAAGTGGCTGTGCTGTCTTTAGACTATGAATTTTCGTGTTGACACTGAACTTTGATTGCTTTTGCATCCAAGAGAAATGTTTGATGTGCTGCGTATTCATTGATTGTTGTAAATAAATTGCTCGGCTTTGCTCTGGTCATAATCTGTAAATTAGGTCTACTCTGTACAATTTATCGAGTGTTATTTCTTAAACGATTTTTTGCTGGAAAAATGATCCATTATAAACTGGAAGCTTTGTTTCATTGTTCGCTTGCCTTCGATGATTTGGGGTAAAATATGATACGAATAAATTAATGAAGTGAGTTGGGGGCCTCTGCCCCAATTTCGCTGATAGCCTCTGGCTCTAAAAATCTTTTGTGCACATGTTTGTAGAGGTACAGTGGCCATAATGTTCAGGGTTGTGCTCGGGTGTCAATCAATTTTTACAACCGGTAATTTCTGCATCTTCAATCAATTAATTAATCTAAATTTATATAGCTCTCATATACCATTCTAGGTCTATCCAGAAACGCTTCAGACCCAGACTATACGTTTAAAGGCTCTTCAGAAGTCTGTAGAACGGCGAGGAATGAGCCGAGGGAGGCAACGCACTTCTCGAGGGGTCCGCTCCAGGTTTGAGGGACGACAACTGAGAAAGCACATTTCGTTGCATTATGGATGTACGGACAATAGGAACGGTCAGATCGATATGGGCAGCAGAGCACAGATGAGGGTAATTGTCTTAGGATGAGACAGTTAAGCAGCAGAGCAACTACCAAGAGATCATGGGGGCCTTTCTGAGACCGACAGCTGACAAGAAGTCATGATAACAGATTAAACAAAACCATATAACATTTGCAAAATGAAATTTCTCTTAGAAATGGCATCAACTCTAACGTTGATTGACCCTATAACCGATCCTCACGACGTCAAACCTCCCC